>BMAV01013276.1:0-67443 GCA_019973955.1 Trichonephila inaurata madagascariensis
ACAAAAAAAAAAACTTGTTTGGAATTTTTTTTGACGTTCGAAAAACTACGTTCTTCTGTATATAAAAAAGAGTTTTTATATCCGAAGAAACGCGAACAAGATTGTGTTTGGTCATGATGGAACTATTTTCCTCAAGGGGGTTTTAACGGGGCCAATTGGTTGCATTTGGCAACGTTTTGATTTGATTGTGCCGCGGGGCGTATTGCCAAATGATAATGCTAATTGGTTGAGGCAAAAACATTAGTTCCTCGAAGGGGGGTTGGAACCAAAAAGTACTGGGGGAAAGATACTGGTAAGGCTATTGAAGAGCTGAGGCGAATGGGGATGAAGTTTTTGGAATTGGAAATGTTGGGAGTTAGATCATGTTCTGCATTGATGTCGCTCTCGTTTTTTCCTTTTCCCAGGGTTTCTTTTTGGGTGAAATACTGTCCTCCCGAAAAGGACACGTGATGTGTAGTCACTTCTGTTTGGACGTTTTTTGGGGAACCATTCTTCTTTTGGGTCCGTCCCCCGGGGGGTATAAACCCCAACTGGGGGGGAACTGCGTCGGCATCTTATTGTTGACTGATCAAGGGAGGTCAGAGGTTGACTTCCCTTAGAATCAGCGCCGGGTTTCACCTGGGATATTTTCCCACGAGAAACTACCGACCGTTGAAAGTCACTCTTTCCCCCTACGGGAAATTGTCTTGGCCCCGCCGCAGGAATTAATCAACGTATAATAAGAAGTAAAAAAATTTCATTGAAAATACCTAAAATTTTTCAAACCCAAAATTATACTCAATGTAATGTCAATAAATCATATTTCGCAAAACGTAATTTTTCAAACAATTTGTTTACGAACAAAGATGTGAGGCACTTTTTTAAAGATTAATATGCTGTTGCACCACCACTCTTTAATGGCAACGTAACGTTTTTAACCATTATAAATCGATCCTTTTCAAAATAAAAATTTCTCTTCCCACGATCTTTAGAAAAATTCGGGTTTTAATGCTTCATCATAAACTTCCTCAAAAAAATTGTCATTTAAATAAAAAAAAGTGATCCCCATTAACATATTATCCGTCTTCATTGCTCAATTGTGCAACAGGGCCTGTTCTTTTTATTTTTTGGGGATTTTTCTTTTTAAGCCTGTTAATCTGGAACGTGTCTGGGATACACGGCTAAATGTTCTCAATCTAAGCTATTCACCCAAAAATATTTTCTGAAATGGATTTACAAGGTTCGGTATTGGGCATGAATCGCTTAACGAGTTTGATACTGATAAGCAGTAAATATATTTAATATGAAACTGAGAGGGTCTGAAATATTATTTCGTGTTAAAAGAAAATTTAAAGTTAAAAGATAAAATTTAAAAAAATTAATTGTTAAACGTTTGGGAAAAAAATACATCAAAAGAGCATTTACTTAAATAGATATGCATATATCCATGTATTTAATAAAAATCTATTAAAAAAAAAACATTCACAAAGTTTTATAAAAATTCAATACAAAATTTTCAAGTCTTCCCAAAAAAAAAAACAAAAAATTGATTTTTATGGGAAAACAACGATTTTTTTTCTTTAGCATCAAACTGTTAACAAATTGTTTGATGTCTTTCCCTTTTTTTTAATTTTCCCCACTGGAATGTTCGAACAACTGCGCATATTTTTCATGTTTTTTCCCATTTCAGTTGATGTTGGAACACAGGAGCAGCATTATCCCATTAGATTTTCGTCGTCGGGAATCGGCATAAAAATGATAATTTTGAGCTTTGAACCCCCATTGTCTGCCATCTCCCGCAACAAAATTTTTCCCCCGATGATACAGTAGGACAGTCCAATCTACTACCCAAGCTGATGTTTTCCGCATTTTGTTCATTCTTAAAAGGGGGAAATCTGTTCGTTTTAAAATGACTTTCATTTTTGTTGAAAAAAAAATGCTTTGAGTACCAATAGTAGTTTGTCGGGTCCGTTGCACTTCCCTATTTTTTCATGTTAACCAATATTTCGCCTTAACCCTTTTTACCATAAAAAATTTCACTGTAGTTGCTTGTTTTTTTCATTGTTTTCCCTTATTTTTAAAATAATTGTCTTTTTTTAGATTGATTACATGTAAACACTTTTCGTTTTTAAAAAGGATACTGTTCAATTTTGGAACATGGTAAAAATTTTTTCTGTTTGAATACCTGAAATTTTATAATAAATAGTTTGTAATTGCACCCCCTTGGGTGCCCTTCTCCTTTATTATCAACTTGACCTAGAGGGTGTAGGGGAAAAAATGAAGAACTAGAAATTTCCCCCTGATCTTAATATGACTTTATTAAGACCTTAAACTTAAACCTCTAACATATTAGATAATAACAATATATGTGAGAGAATCTATGATGGATAAACACACAATTTATATGATATCAAAATATCGTAACCTGGACCACTATCAATAATTAACTCGTCTAAGCTCAATTATAATTCTATCACAGATCCGAATATTAAATAGTCACTCTTACCTTAATGTCGAATGAATTAGCGATAAATCTGATCCTAAGTGAAGTTGCAGTTCACTGGAGTGCAATGGTATGCACCTCGACCTAAGGCTCTCTGACACGGATAACTTCGGTTGGCTGTCATTTAGCCTTTCAAAAACTCTTCACACTTGAATCACGAACTATCATAACATTCCCTAAATTGCCACACCGTTTACTCTAACTTCTGATATTTAAAAGCTTCCTATATTGCATCTTTCCTTCACGCTTCACTTCTTGGGTTTGGTTGGAAAAGAGTTGCCATTAATTCTGGCCCCAAAGAACCCAAAGGACATGTTAATGAAAAGACCCGTTAGCCCGTCACAAGTTTAATCTAAAATACAAATGATATAAGTTTCCTATTTCTTAAGAAGATTATAAATTGATAATGATCACCAAAAAATTTTGTTATAACATACATGAAGATTGTTAAAGTAAATTATTTTATACTTAAAATTTATTCCCGTGATTTAGTAATTTTTTGACCTGAGGGTGTTGAAATCGACCGACCAATTCAGAGTTGTGATGGTAGGCAGCTTGTAGACGACAAATCAGCCAAGAACATAGGGTGGCAAACCACGTTTAATCGGAGTAGTTCACAAGAGCAGTTATGGAGGGAAAGATGTCGTGTGGAATGAAAAGGGGCAATAAGAGGTAATGAATACATTTATTAGAATCAAAGCCTGCTTAAAATACGAGCAATGCATCTTCTATCGACGTCAGAAATGCAATAGCAAGTGATTATCACAGGAATTGTTCAAAGTTGCGGCCACGTAGGTCATAGTATAACCGACACCAATGGGCAAAATTTTATCACACGCCTTCAAACAAGTTCGGTGTGCTGGCGATGTCTAACACGTCGACGATCTGTGCCGTGAGATTCTTCACTGTAGCCACCGATGTCTCATACACAAGCGAGATCACGTGACCCCCAGGAGAAGAAATCAAAGAAATTGAGATTCACGAAGCGTAGAGGCAAAATAACAGATCCACTGCGTCTGATTCATCTCCCGGGATATATAGCAATCACATGAGTAATAAAATATGCTACTGCACCATCATGCGTGAACCACATGCTCCGCTGCGTAGTGGCCGCTAATCCCAGCAACAACTCTAGGATAAGAAGGGAATATACATACTCTTGTACGTTTCTTCAACCATACCAATCATTCATTAGTGTGATCTCCACCCCTCGTTTGGCTCATTGTCCACCTGACGATCATGATTTTCACTTACTAAACGGGGTTTGCCACTCCATGTTGTTATTGATTTGTCATCCCGTTTCTTCAACCCTACCAATCATTCGTTAATACGACCCCCCTCGTCTGGCTCAGTTTCCACCTGACGACCACTATTATCACGATTTTCACTGACTAAACATGGTTTGCCCCTCCATATTCTTATTGATTTGTCATTCCGTTTCTTCAACCCTACCAATCATTCGTTATTACGACCCCCCTCGTCTGGCTCATTGTCCTCCTGACAACTACTATTATCACGATTTTCACTGACTAAACGTGGTTTGCCCCTCCATATTCTTATTGATTTGTCATCCCGTTTCTTCAACCCTACCAATCATTCGTTAGTACGACCCCCACGTCTGGCTCATTGTCCTCCTGACGACTACTATTATCACGATTTTCACTGACTAAACGTGGTTTGCCCCTCCATATTCTTATTGATTTGTCATTCAGTTTCTTCAACCCTACCAATCATTCGTTAGTACGACCCCCCTCGTCTGGCTCATTGTCCGCCTGACGACTACTTTTATCACGATTTTCACTGACTAAACATGGTTTGCCCCTCCATATTCTTATTGATTTGTCATTCCGTTTCTTCAACCCTACCAATCATTCGTTAGTACGACCCCCCTCGTCTGGCTCATTTACCTCCTGACAACTACTATTATCCCGATTTTCACTGACTAAACGTGGTTTGCCACTCCATGCTCTTATGGATTTATCATCCCCAGCAGCACCTTGTATATTGTGTTGATTCAGACTTTTTACTGCTGTCTGATATTTAGTTTAGTATGGGACACTCTTTTTCAGGAAATAAAATAAAGGAGGGAAAATATTTTGCATTAATAAGCTTTTTAATGTCGTACTTACGTATTTTAAGTTTCGTTTTAGTTAGAACTTATAAAATAAATTCTGATTAAAATGCATGAAATGGCATAAGAATATTTTTAAAAAAAATTTACTTAAAGGTTTATTATCTAATTTCATGTTACAATAACAGTCCAAGACAGTGAGCAATGAAACACTGTAAATATTCCTGAAATAATTTCAGTACTGCAATATTTTTCGGGTCTTGGAAACGTTTACAGAATTTAGCCTTTTTTTATGGCATTTCTTAAAAAGAAAACTGCTAAACATTTAATTTTGCATTTTCTAAAATTCAACAAGTTTACTTCATTTGTTTCATTATTAATTCAGCTTTGTGCACAATTCTTTGCGTGAAATTAAATGTTTAGTAAAACTAAACACAAATTTTATTTTCAACTTTTCGATAAAATTAAAAATTTTCCCGAGCACATCTCACATATATTTAGAATTGTATATTCCTATATAACTCAAGACATAAAAACTAAGGTTTATTTGCTCCACGAAGATTTAAAACAAGTCATTTTTCGGAAATATTTCCTAAAGTATAAAGTACTTTTACTATTCTATAATGTGTCCGGAATATTTATAAGTGTTTTGGAACTTACTGGAACTGATGAGTTTTAGGTTATTTGTGCCTAAGCCTACTTGATGTTACTGTATTAATATTTTTCAAAATAAACGACCTGATGGTTTTGTCTTTAGAATTAATTTAAAATATAGAAAAAAAACATATATTAGCATAACCAATCCATTAATGTGTATTTCATTACTCAAAAAAATTCATAATATAACAATACATTACAAGTTATAGATTTTAAAATGTTACCTAAATCAAAAAAATATTTTCAAACGCTTCCTATCAACTTGTAGGATTAGAATTAAAATGCTAAATAATTTTACGATACATAATGCAAAAGTCGTTATTTTATTTTGTAATAAAAATTACAAGAAAAATGCGCTTCGCTAAAAATGAATTTCGCTAGCTCCTTTACGCATAATATACGAATCCCTTCAGGTAAAGTACAAAAGTTAATTAGATTTCTTACCACCATCATTAATTTTCTTTAACTACAAGTAATTTTTTAATTAATTATAAATAGCTTGTTTATATATTAAATTGCATAACGCATTACAGTACTGTTTGATAAATTATACGAAAATTTTTTTTCAATATTCTGAAATTTTTTTATTTATTTACTGTTTTCACTATAAACAACCAATATTGGTAGAAATTAATCACGCTAAGCATTCTCTAATAATTCCCTTAAGTCCAAATCCTTAAAGAAATGTAAATTTAATAATTAAGTATAATGAAATTATATATATAGTAAAATATACTAGGATTTATTGACTTTAAGCAAAAAGTTTAATGAAAAATTTGATTGATTAAAAGTTTTTCATCTTTATTTCAAATTTATGTGAAATTTTTATAAATGAGGCACAGATGATGTTGAAATTTTATCCATACTTATTTAATTTATACATATATTTGATTATATTTCTTTTTAAAACATGATAAATTAAATTATGTACTAAATTAAAAAAAATGTTATAAATTGATTTACGAAATAAGAAATTTATTTCAGAAACAAACATATGGTGCTTTCTTTTTTAAATTAATAATACTTCTACATCAAAAAATGTAAAATAATTAGATTTGGGATATTTATTTAGTTATTTAAAATTGTTCAGATATTTTTTAGTTTATCTTTCTTTATTTGAGATAAATGGGTATCGCGGAATATTTAATATGCCCAATTAATATTAAATCCTATTTTCTTAAAAGCAACTATTATTCATACTTATTATATTTGAATATATTCAAATTAATTCCAGACTTTTGCATTATAAAATATTTTAAAAATATTTCATGTAAAAAGTACATCAAAATTGTAATTAAATAAAAGCTAGAAGTATTTTAGCAAACTTTCATTGTTCACGGTTGATTGAATCAAATTTTTTTCTTATTATTTGTACAAATATTGAAAACCATGTGCATGAAAATCTTTTTAAAATATCGATATAAAACTATTCTCAAAAGGGAAACAGAAGCATTAAGCATTTAATCAATCACCTTATTTCTGTATTTAAAATATTAAACAAATAAATAGAATAATGAGTAAATGTATGATTTCATGTTAAACAAGTGTTTTATTTTGTTAAAACCCGATGGTATTTTTTTAGATCTGAAGCCTCTTATAAATTAGATGTTAAAGTTGGGAAAAAAATTTATCTTTTAACTTAAAAATTACTATTATGCTCTAATGCTGAAACATATTCTTAATATTTTGAATTTTCAAATGTAAAAATAACAGAAACATTTGTTGAATATTATATAAATCTTAAGGTTATTTTTCTCTATCTAAATTCTTCATCAGCCTGAAAATCCCAATTAGTGACAAACGATGCTTTTCAGAGAAAGCTTTACATCTTCTAATCTAAACAATTAAAGAAAATGGTTCACGTCATTTAGATGGAAAGGAATATAAAATTAGATATTACATCACCGAGAGTAAATTTTCATTTGGTATGCCTCTGGGGGCAATAGTTGGTGAAAAATAGATTTTTCTATTAAAATGGTTATTTTGCAGGCTTTTTAAACTTTTCTTGGAAATGAACTGAGTTTTTTATAAAGAAAATATATACCTTAAAGTCTGGCGTATAACGCGCACTTATACTTTCAAGCTGCAGTTTTTAATTTTTAGGTATATTCCCCCCGTAAAAAACGCACACCCCTTTTTTACGAATAAACCCGGTGTATGTATGCAATGCTATTATTTTTTGGGAAGTCGTTTTTTCGAGGTATTATTTTTGGGTTTTAAAAAAAATAGTATATTTCTAGAACCCCAAACCCTTTTAAGTTCATTAAGTATGCAATTTTTTTTAAACCCAAACAGTATTGGGATCTAAGTAAAATTTTAAATTTTTCGCTCATTCTTTTTTTTTTTTTTAAAGTTTTATTTTTCCCGGGTAAAACCCCCCTTTTTAAATTTCGTTCCTATTTTTGTGTTAAAAGTGCTCGTTATACCCCGGGTTTTTTATGGTTTTTAAAATGTTGATTCCCCGTTTGTGAAGGGAAAACCACCTTAAATATAATGATATGAAGTTGCATTATTTTCTAAACACTCAATAAAGTATGTCTTTGATACATAAATGTGTGGACAGACATCATTTAAGTAAATTTCTGCTTAGAATGTGTTTGTAAATACAATTTGATTCCAATGCTATTACACTTTTTAAGTTTTAAGCTGGAGCAGTTGCCCGCAAAACAGTAAAATTAATGGTCACTCGGGTAACTCAGTCACCCCAATTCTTTTTTACAATTATTTTCATTGCACGCGATAAAAACCGTAGATGGAGTGAATAATTTAAAAGATTTACCATTTTTTTAAACTTTTTATTTTTTTAAATTTAAAAAAAAATCCAATCAACTTGAACTAAAATATTTCAAATGGGGAAATTTTTAATAAAGGGCCCCAAAAAATCGGAAATTTTTTTGATATTGCAGGAATGATATATGTAGTCAAAACTGCTGTATTTGGCCCGTTACCCCCCTTTTTTTTGCCCAGCTGATAGAAAAAATATCATACTGAACTTTTATTGTTTTTCCTTTTGCCCCTTGCTGTGCCCCCTTATGGTACACTTGGGGTTTTTTATATTTTTTTTGATGAAAGTCCTAAAAGGGTTTAAAAAACCATCCTTTCTTCATCCAAACGTTTCAGTTAAATCCCCTTTTATAAAATTTTATTCGCTATCCTGATTGATTTTCCCTTTTTTTTCCCCCAATTTCCCCCTTTTGCGGGACCTTTTTTTCCCGGGTTTTTCTTTTTTTCCAAAAGACCCCGGATGCCCCATTTTTTATTTCATTTAAATTTTACAAAAAAACCACAATGAGCCCGTCGGAAAATCAAACCCACTAAATCGTTTACAGTGGCAAAATGAACCCCTGCCCGGCAAAATTTTTTTGGAAAAATCCCGTCGCTCGAGAAACCCCAACAAAACCAAGTACGATTGCCATTCCCCCCCTAAAAAAGAGGAAGATACGTGACGAAGACATTTTAGTTTCCACGAGGACTGTAATATTGGTAGATATTGTCAAGGTCATTGGTAAGAAATAAACAGTTTTCCTAGATTTAAAAATTTCTTGAGTCTCGGGAAATTCTGTGCCCCGCGCGACTTCTTCCGGTTTAAATCAATTAGTAAAAAATCTTGAATAGACGTATGGAATGGGTATACGAGGGTTTTTTTTTTCGGGGAAACCGTTTGGGGCGATAGTTCCCCCGTTTACGTATACGCGGGGAACGAGTCTCAGCATCTCTGAGCAGAATCCTTTCCGAACACACCCCCTGCCCTTTTTAGTTTTAGAGCTGGGGCGGTTTTTTGCGCCCAAAAGTTTTAAAATGATTGAATCACCCGGGCCCGGGGAGATACGGTGCGTTATCCTTTTTTGATTGCGAGAAAATTCGGTCAGCATTTCCCCGCCAGATAACACGTTTATAGCAATGTTCGAAAATGGGTCGGGATGTTTAAAGATGGGGGAACAAACGTCCATGACGAAAAACGTTTGGGTTTCCCTTTGAATCACTGATGATTTTTAAAGCAAGCAGTTTTAAACAAAAATTCGTGAGAACAGGAGATTAACGAAACCACTTTTTCATATGGGGAAATTTTCCCCATGTTTTCGCTCGGGGGTGCACAAAATTGTGACTGAAGACCTCAACTTTAAAGGAAATTTTTCCCCCCCGGGATATCCAAACCCCCCAAGGGGACATAAAGAGAAGGGGGGCCCCCTTAGGGGCTTTTATTTTGTTAGAGGTAAAAGAAGATGACATGTTATTTTGAATCGTTACTGAGATGAAAAAATGGGTATCCCATATCACCCGGGAAACAAAGCAACAGTCGATGGAATGGCGACGCAATCCCCCACCCGTCAAGGTCAGCCAAACAAAACCCCCGAAAGGCAAGATTATTTCAACAGTGTTCTGGGCCTGACGCGGTGTTTTTCTGTTGAACTTTAGGCCACAAGGAACAATGATCAGCTCAGGGGGCCTTCTTTAGCAAGTCTACGGAAGCTCCCAAAAAAACGTTCAAACGCGCGGTCGTCAAAAACGTTTTGCCCTCCACGATAACGCACAGGCTTACACTTCAAACCGGCCGGGACTTAATCGAATCTCTTGGCTGAGAGGTTTCGGGTCATGCACCATGCAGACCTGACCTTGCTCCCAGCGATTTCCTCCCCTTTTTCCCGGGACCTTTTAAAAACAACCGGGGGAAGCACTTCAAACAAACCCAAAAGGGAAAAACGCCAGTGAACCTTTTGGGTGTCCGACCAGGGGGCAAACCCTTTTAAGAGGGTTTTTAAACTTAGTTCAAAGGAAGAAAAAGTGCATCAATAAAAACCCCAACCATGAGAAAAAAAGGCAAAAGTATGTATAATTTAAAATAAAGGTTTTTAACAAAAAAACTGTCGTTATTTTCAAAAAAATTTAAAAGGACCTTACTTTAAAAAACCCCGTATAACCCCCTTTTTTTCCATTTAGTAATTTTATTTCACAAGGAATTCTATCAAAAATTTAAAAGGAAATCTAATAAAATCTAATAATCCAAACTAATTTGTCTTATAAATAAATCTCTTAAAAGATCTTATCATCCATTCTTTTGTTTTGTGAACTACAATCTATCTATAAAAATAAACCAAACAGCAGGTTTTATTTTCTTTTTGAATTGATGAGTTTTACGGAAATCGAGCATTTGAAGTATCAGTAACTTATGAAAAGTGTGTTTTCCAAAATAATAAATAGGGGAATTTTATACATAACTTTTTTCCTATGAATTAGGGGGCATTTTTTAAAAAAGCTAAGAATACAAAATAAAAAAATTTACAGTTTAAAGAAAATTTTTTTACATTGTATTTTTTTTAAAATAAAATTTTTGTATATAATACCCAAAAAAATTAAATTTTGTTAATTTAAATTTTTTTTTTTTAAACTTTACTGTGACAAATTTTTTCCCATTGAACAAAAATTAAAAAAAAACTTTTGCATCAAAAAAGTCGGTAAAAAATTAAGTTTCCCTTTAATTACATGGTCTTTTAAATTTATTTTAAAAATGAATAATTTCAATTTTAAGTTCTTTTATTTTGTATTCCGTTTTGAAAATGTAAGCATGCCTTAGATGGAACTAATTGGGTTATCGTGATTAAATAAAACTATTATAATTCGTTACACTAAGGAATTTAATAGTTAAATAGAAAATATAAATATATATAATGAAATTTTTAAAAGTAAAATGTATTTGATTTAAACTATTAAAAATTGGGATTTTAAAGGTAATAAACTACTGGTTACTAATTTTTATTTGATGTTTTTATAACGTAATAATTTTTATTTAATAATGAAATACGTTTCCTACAATGATTCTCCAGATGATGTAAAATCTGTTACCTATTTTTTCATATAGTCTAATCGAATCAATATAATTTATAAAATATAATATAATCCATATAATACTATGCAATCCATATAATATAATATAATCCATATAATATAATATAATTCATATAATATAAAATATATATATATTCCATATAATATTATATAATCCATAAAATATAATATAATCCATATATTATAATATAATCTATATAATATAATATAATTTAAAATATAAAAAATCCATATAATATAATATAATCCAAAAATATAATATAATCCATGATAAAAATTCTATTTTTTTTTTTTTGTTTAAAAATATTTTTCTAATATAAATATCCAATTTATAAAAAAAACAACACAATTTCGTCGACAAACTGCTGCACTATTGTTAACTTAATTATCCCTAAAAAAAGTACAAAATTTCCAAAAGGGTTTTTGTGGGTTTGCCTTTAATAATTATTTTATTGACATCCAATTTATTTGATATTATTTTTATGCATTTTTTCCATTTTCCTAGTACACAAACAAATTTGTTTATCTATCAATTTTGGGAATGTTATTTAATATAATCTGTGTAATTTTTTTATTTTTCGGTTTGACACTCAATTATCAATTTTCATTTGTTAAGAAATATTTATTCCCGGGCGTTGATGTCAGTCTTGTTTTTTAAAAATTTGATTTGTTCGTCAAATCAAGATCTGAGAATATAAATTGTTGAAATTTTTTTTTATCCATTTAGTTTTCCCCCTTCCCTTTGGGAAAAAAAATTGGATTTTGAAAATGAAAACCAAATTTTTTAACCCCCCTTTTTCCTTTTCCCTTTTTTAAAATAAAAAAATTTTCTTAAGAAAATATAAAAGTAATATAAAAAAAGTTCCTACTTAGATCAACAAAGAAAAATTTTATTTTAGTTTTTTTTTAGAACAGACCAACTTTGGGGAAAATTTTGTTAATTATCAAAAATACGTATTGTCATCCAAAACAATCGTGTATATAAAAAAACAGTTCAATTGAATGCTTTAAAAGGTGAGAAAAAAAATTTTCAAGTTTTTACCAAGTCGCTAAGAATGATGTCAAGTACGCTTTTTAATTTTTAAATAATTAGCTTTAATCAAATAATTTTATGAATTTTAGTTAAATTATTGTTTTGTCATTTAAAATAATAATGCACATAAAATTTCAGCTCAATTGAGCACTTTAAAATGTACTTTATTAACGATTAAAAATTCCACCAAGATAAATGAATATACAGAAAATGTGAACTAATAGTTAGAATTGAAAAAAAATTAATTTAGTTTATTTTTTCAAATTAGTTTAATTGTAACCCGGGGTGGGCGCGAGGGGCACTGATTCAGTCCAGGCTCACAAACCAGGAAAACTGTTTATTTGCTACCAATGGCATTGACAGTATCCCCCCCAATATGACAGCCCCATGGGATCCCCAAATGTATTTGTCACATGTCTTTCTCTTTTTTGGAAGTGGCAAGCGTTTTTTCATAAATCTTAAGGTACTTGTTTTGACTGAGTTCACCGCGCGAAAACTTTTGTTCCAAAATATTTTCTATCAACATACTATATTTTTCTCCTGTGAAAAACCTAGTAGTTTTGATAATTCTTTTGTTCAAAATTTAAGAACTTATTCCTTTAAATTTTCCCCAAAAATTTTTTTGGGAAAAAGGGCATTATTGGGCCCCAAAAAAACAAAGTATCTTGTTCTTATGTGTTTTAGTAGAGTATAAACAGCAACGTCTATGTGTTTTTGTCAAGTTGACATTAGTCATCAACTTGAGTCAATTGTACGTCATCTGGAACTGTTTTCCTGCTGCTGAGGAAAATTACCGGTCACCCTTTGCGCTTACGACTTGAAAATCCAGATATCAGTAGTCGTGCTAATTGAAGTGCTCCCATCACAAATCCTAGGAGTGAAAATAGATTCCTAAGAACATTTAAAAATTAAGTTGATGTAAGTATATTCGCCACAGTCTTAGGCCTTATAAAATGTTAAGCTCTTCCAGTTTCATTGCATTTATGGATAATGGATAAAAAAATGTAATTTTTTAAGCTTATTTTCAAACATACATATCTTCTTAATCCTTAACTTTTTAATTTTTTAAATTTCTATGAAAAAATTATATCCGCTAGTTCTCAAGTAATAATAAAAGGGAAAAAATGAAAAAAAAAAACTAAGCAGTTTTAAATTGAATTTCATCATTTTTTTTGTTTGGTGCAGAAGTAACATTGCGCAGTAGTGCTGTAAATTACAAAACTTTTTTAATGAGGATTTTTATTATTCATCATAAAATGTTTAAGTTTCTTACCTGGTAATTTATTTCGTCAATAAACAAGAGGAAGCATAAAATATAATGGATTCTTTTTATAGAAAAAACACAGTTCCTGTGGCATCAGAGATTTTTTATAATTGTGATTTCTGGATAAATGTACTTCCATCTAGTGACAAAATTAGCATGTATTTCGTTGCAGTAATCTTTTTTTTCTCAGATAAGTGATTTGTAATTAAAAAAATATTGAGTTTGTTAAATTAAAATAAATTATATGTTGCAGTGTGAAGTCAACAGTGTGAAGTTAAGGGTTAAATATATTAGCACCATTCGCATACAAAATATCCTAAAAATTAAAGGAAAAAAAAATCCATTTAAATAATTGAGTAATTTACCTGTAAAGTTGGCTTTCTATATGGCAGAAACCATTAGACTTTGGTGTCAATTCACCCTAACTATAAATATAAAGCTTAGAATACCTAGATTTTATTTTGAATTACAAATTTTGTTTACATCTTTTGGATACATAAATGATTATGAATATATTAATCAAAATGCAATCATGTATGTGAAATTTGAAAACTCGATACTGCACATAACCTAACATCGCAATCTGGACAGTAGAATCTCGTTTCTCTTCTTACCTTCTTCTTACTGTCTCTATTTGAGCAACAAATAATACACTGTAGTCTTGGAATAGTTTCTGTTGGAAGTTTCCTTTTCTGTATGAAGTAATTTCCATACTACCGTGAAGGGGAGTGCTCAGTAGAAGGGTGTCCTGTTTTTGCAGAAAATTCCACGTAGTGGCAATTTTCAATTTTATGAAACCATAAAAGCAAGTGGGAAATAATTCGGGAAAGACCGATTGCATAGTGTAAATTTTCCCAGTCCCGAGCTACACTCGGGATGAGCCAGCATGGCATGTTTTGCCTGCCCGAGATAGGCTCGGGAAAGGATTAAAGAAAATATATCAATATCATTGACAATATAAAAGTCTAACAGCAATTTCTTCTGAATTCTACAAAATACAGATGTGTGATTTGTTTCTTTATTAATTTGTCACAGAATTTCTCTAAAATATTGTCAATAATTAAAAAAAAGAGAATTTTTAATTAGTTAGTTTAATGACAATGACGTTAGCAAGAATTGGACCTGTATGGATCTTTTGTGATGTAAAAGAATGATTTTAGAATAGTTCACATTTTTCAAAAACTGTGTATCCAGTTTTCAGTAATATGCTCTCACTCCAGGGCAATGTATTCATAGTCGAACAAATCCTTTCCAATTTAAATAGAATTTGATTTTCATGTCTAAAATCATTCTTTAGTCTGTGGTCTTTTTTAAAATTTATTCAATTCGCTGTTTCCTTCGTGGCTGCTACTGTCATTGAAATATGATGATCTTATTAGAAAGGTGTATTTTGGAGATCTAAAATTCTGTTTCAAAACAAACGTGTTTTTAAATCAGAATTATATGATTCCTCTTAAATTTAAAAGTTTTATTTGTAAAACAGAGATTGTTATTAAAAAATTGTAATATTATTATTTTATTTGGATTCTTTAGCAAACTAATGTATTCTATTCCAAGCTGCAAATAAAACTGAAATGAATTGCAAATAGTTTTTTTTTAAAGTCACTAAAATTTAAACGTAATGAGATATTACTTTCATTGGCAATTATTCTGCAGAAACCAACCAACTTTATGCGATTCTAAAGAATTAATTTTCTCATTTGATAAACTCGGTTCTCTACTATCCAAAATTAAAACGGATAAATTTCGAGAGTAATAGTTCAGAAAATAACGTACATTTTAAAATTTAGTTAATTAATTTCTGGAATGCGGGTTTATTGAATTATGAATGAAGAGATTTATATAATCCTATTTGGATAGAACCTGAGATTAAAAGTCCGAATAAAGCTTTTCTTGGAAGTTCATTGATTACATTGAGAAACAGTACATGAACATTAATTTTATAGTGTCTCCACGAAGTGGTGTATTATCTAGCGTACGTGTGTGATTCTAGGCTAAAAGTCATTAACCTGTGTTGTGAGTTGAACACTTGAATATTCTTCTGAAATACATATTGTTAAACCAAAGTTCAAATTTCATCTTAAAATCAACCCTCATTTGAATTGACAGATTGTTATTCTTTGGAAAATAGTAACAAAATAATATCTTCTAATCTATTGAAGTAAATCTTAATCTTATTAGGATATTAGGAGTTAATAACACTTTTAACATTTTCAATATTATATAATATCATTTCTTATAAATCTGACGATACTTATAATATAATATCTAATCGAAGAATTCGCCAAATCAAAACCCTTCACCAAATCTTGTGACCTGAAGCCAATAGTGGTTAACTGTTCCCATGCATTTCAAACACAATAATCTTGTTCGTGCGTAAAGTGACAAAAAATTTGGCAATATATTTTTTTATTTTTTTATTTTGTGCAATTTTAGTAGAATCAGTATAATATGTAATTGCCCATTCCACCAAGCTAGAATTAGTTGATTTTTGAATAAATGCAGAATTAAATAGGCTATATTTAATACGCAAGATATTTCTGAATTTCTTAAGAAATTATTTATGAACAAAACTTTTTGTTCTAAAATAATTTTTATTTATTGTATTTTTTATTAATCCAGAATATACTGTTTGCTGAATATTTTATACTAGTAAAGAACTTTAATATACACAATAACTTTATATTAAAATTTTTGTCTTATCTATAAAAAATTACGAAAAGCAATGCTAATATAAAATAACATTATCAACAAATTTTTAAACTCGATTAAACTATTTTCCATTACTATTTTGTCTACATTTTTCAAGCTGTTTCCAAAATATATTTGTTTGATTTCATCTCCTTGTACGCAATAAAATAAATTTTATATTTACGATTTTTGATAATACCCAAACTTGAAATTTCTTCCATTGCAGCAAAGAACGTTTTGAGATATCAATACTATAACGCAATATCTGTGCTTTTTGATCTTAGAACTTTAGATTTGTCGAAAAGATCTTGTTTTGAAAATCATGTGCAAAAATAGCTCGTTGAATAAAATTACAAAAAACTCATTTGACTTTACCAAACAGAAACTTTTAATACCCTCTAAAACAAACAAAAGGGTCAAATACAAAAGGAAAAAAAAAAGATTATTTTCCTTTGATGATCTAACATTTTCTCAAACTCCACACACGTAATATCAATTTGATAAAGGGAGGGTAAAATCTTTTTTTTTAGCCTTGTCCTTTTTACGGTCCTCCATTTTACGGCTAGTGCAGCCCTTTTACGGCCAGTTCCATTGCGAGGAGCGATTACAAAAAGTGGTTTACGAGCCTTTCTTTTTGCCTCCAGGGGAACAAATATTGGATCTCGCGTGCCTCTGGTGTACTGCAGGATCGTAACTTATTACGAGGCCAGGGTTACGAGGATCTGTGGATGATGTAAGTTTCTAAGGAGGGGAATTGATAACGTCAGCTAATGATTGTGGTTTGTGTTTGCATCTTTGATTGTGACGATTCTGGGATAGATCGTAAAAACTGTTACCATTTACCTCAATGGGATAAATAGGGTAGTCTTTGAGGATTAGGTGTTATTTCTTGAGGGTAGAATTAGAGCTTGATTAATATTTTTTTTTGTTTGGTGGTATTATTTATGGAAAGCATCTTCGATGTAGATCAGTGATTCTCAAACTTTCAGTATACGCGACCGACTATTCAATCATCATTTTCATCGCGCCACTCTCCATACAATTACAATGTAATGAATTCAATAATACTATTCTTTGGCACTAAAGCTACAATACGACTTTAACCTCTTATGTGCCACCGACGTATATAAACGCCTCTCTCAGACAAAGCATTAATTTTCTGGACGTATATATACGACTTTCCGAAGTACGTGATATTTTCTGTGCAGTGCTATTCCGAAGGCCTTAGAATGCAATAAAAGGACCTTGACACTGTTTGCGAAGGAATTACTTATTTCAGAGAATATGCTGATTTATTTCTTTTCTCCTCCCCCCTTCTCGCTCAAAAAAACATCAAAATACGTTCGTCTGTGTGGTAAATGGTGGCATTGGGGATTGAATAGCTTATCGAGATAAGTATTAATACAAGCCCATGGGGTCACTCATAATTATCAAACTTGTTCTTAACTTAGTATTGTTAAATTAATAATAAAATATACACATTGTACACACATTACAAATACTTTTATATTATATCAGTGTTAATGTGTATTCTATATTTTATTATATCAGAAAGTATTTTGTTTGTTTACTTTTAGTAAATTAATAATATTTTAAATAACCTTTTGTTTTTGACTTTTCATTATGCTCACGACCCCCTCGTAGAGTTATCACACCTTTCAAGGGGGGGGCACGCCCCAAAGTTTGAGAAACGCTGATGTAGATCATTCTTTTTTTTTTATGTATTTTCTGAGGAAATAGATTTTCTTCCCGGTTTTGTTTCATTAACAAACTATAGCCGAGTAGGAGGAGTCATTCTTAAAAAGTAATTTAAAGCGGTGCTTCTGAAACTTTCAATATTTGTGACCCAATATTCAATCATAATTTTCATTGAGCCCCTACATACAATAACAATATATTGAATTCAATAATAATATCCTTTGCCTGTAAAACTGCAATAAGACTTTAACCTCTTAAATGCCACCGTCGTATATAAACGTTACTTTCAGCCAAAGCGTTAATTGTCCCGGATTTATATATACGTCTTTGAAATACGTATATATACGTCCAGAAACTATTTCGTACTTTGAGATTGTACTTATTCAATTGTACTTCGGAACGATCTTCTTCTGTACACTGCTATCCATAAAATTATTCCGAAGGCTTTGGAACGAGATAAAAGGACATTGGCAGTGTTTGCGAAGAATTTACTTATTTCAGAGGATTTGCTTATTTATTCCTTTTCTCTCCCCCCAATACATCCCAAACACGTGCCTACGTGGTAAACGTTGGCATTGGGGAGCGAATCACGTAACTTTTCATAGGCTTTAAAGGGATTAATTATAAACCACACAAATGATCAAGAAATGTGTTAATTTTTGTATATAACTATATATGTCAAGCCCATGGGGTCACCGGTAATTATTAAATTTGTGCTCAGCATTGTTAAATTAATTATAAAATACATTGTGCAGCACTGATACATTTATAAGTGTATTAAATCAGTGTAAACGCGTATTTTATTTCTTATTATGTCAGAATGTATTTTATTTGTTTACTTTCAGTAAATTATTATTATTTTTTGAATAATGTTTTATTTTCGACTTTTCAATATGCTTGCGCCCCCTTTGTAGAGTTATCACGTCTCTCTAGGGAAGCGAGAACCACAGTTTGAGAAACGCTGATTTAAAGAGAAGTACTACTTTGTAGTAATTTGTGGATTATCTAACGTCAAATTTTAATTTAAAATATTTAAAAGGTATATGAGTATATATTTCACAAGCCAATTCAACATTATTGAACTTTTTCTTGTTTATTTCATTTGCTTCTTTTGTTGAAGATATGGATGAATGGCTCTCAGTTTTGATCTAAAACTGCTCATTAAATGATTTTCTCTTATGATTATATGGTCTGCTTATTGTCTTCTACCAGCTCGGACTTGTACGATTGTTTTACACAGGTTTCTAAGGAAGGTATCTACCGTGTAGATAAAGGGTTAGATACAAAATAAAAAAGCAAAAAAATTAATAATATTGCATTTATAGTTTACGTATATTCAGTTTATTATATCCTTGTAAGAGTTGGTTATTTTTAATTTAACGTATGAGAAACGTATACTCATGGTAACTCAATACTCAAGCTATGGGTTGAATTATTTTTTTCTCTCCGAGATTTATTGTGCAAAATATGTAGAACTCTGGGTTATATAACATTGCATCAAGCTTCAAAATTTCCACACCACTTTAGTTATTCTTCAGAATTTTAATTTATAATCATCACCGTTGGCCTTCTTTGTCCAGGGTTACATTAAGTTTACCCCAATCAAAATAAATTTGTAACCGCAGTAAGATATTTTTTAATAAAGTTAATATGTAGAAGTATTACTAAAATAACTCGAAGCATTATTATTGGATAACATTTTGTTAATTCCCACAATCGCTATACACGTCTTTAAAATTTCCGTGTACTTAAAAAAAATCCACTTATGGTTTCATTCATTTTCTATTCTCTCTTATTCTTTCAAGCTAATCAGTGCTAAGATATTTCAGTCCTACAAAGAATTTCAAGTTCAAAAAAATGTTATTTTGTAAAAATTATAAGGTTAATTACTACCATTACCTATTGTAATTCGTAAAATACTTATTTTTTTAAATAAAATGTCCCAAGTCCTAAGTATGACTAAATGTAGTTTTTTTAAAGGGATAGTCATAAGGAAAACGTGACATCCATAGTAATTTGGAATATATTTTATTTAACATGCAGATCTTACAATAACTTCCATTAGGCACGGATTTAAATCATTTACATACTCCTTTTTGAAAAGAAGAACGTCTTTTGAAAAGGAGAAAGAGAAAAAATCATTTTTCTTTGTTCAAATGCATTTCGTTTCGATGGGCTTCGGCTTCATTCTCTTTTCAACTGTTTCAACTTTTTTTTTCCTTTTAAATTGTAAGAAATATCAATGTTTTTCTTTAAATGTTAAAAATGTATCAGAGAAGAAATGTGAAAATGAAGAAATAAGAAACAATAACTATTATTACAAAGGAATAATAACTATTATTTGTAGAACTGATACTTATAGTCCTTAAAATTATATTTCGCTTATAAAGATGATATATTCCTCTGTTCAAAATGCATAATAAATTGCATATTTTAAGTAATAGAAGACCTAGAAAGAAATATTCTTTATGTATTGCATATAAATACGAAAATCTAGTGGTATAAGGTTGTAATTCATTCGGGACTGTCCCATCAGCATGCTGGAATTATCTCACAATATCTTTTTGCCCATGCACATAGTAAAATACATAGAAGAATACATAACTCACTGATTTAAATTCTTGAGGATTTTTTTTATTTGAATAGATGGTAATATAGATCAACCACGTCTAGATGTGCCCTGATTCCGTCTTGATAATTGACTTAACAACACTTCTGCAAAAATATGGAGACTATCATGTTAACTTTAAGATCTATTATAATATATTTTTTCCATGAAAATTTGTTAAAAAGGTGCCAGAAGGTCTTACACAAAGGGAGGAGGAACACAACAGGAAATACAGCACATTGTAACTTGGTGATTTGCTAAGCCTAAACGTTATCCCATGCTTCCTGAAAACAAAGTTGTAAAAAAATCAATTTCCATGTAACATGGATACATTTAAGCACTTGTAGTAGTAAATCAATAATCATGCAGATACCTGTGTAATAATTCAAATGTACTAATCAAGCCCAGTCCATGCTACGTATAGCCTAAATTAAACTCAAGCTTTCGTAAGATTAATTAAAATTTATACTAACTGTTTGAAAACAGTTATATTACACATGAATGTGTTCTATTTAAAATGAATAAATAAATCTCTTTTAGAATGAATATCTCTGCTCAAGTTCATATGGTTTCTGATTATCGTGAATGATCGTTACATACATGTAATTAGGATTGCATTTTTGATGCCCAAACCAGAATATCTCAATTCAATTGGGTGGTAATTACGAGTTTAAAACATTTTACTTTTTATTAAACTAAAACTGCCTCAGTCATTTCTTGGAATAGAAGGGCATTAACAATAATGAATGCATTTCTGTAGGGATCTCTGTTAGATAGACCATCTCGATACTAAAAGGGGTCTTCCCCATTATTAAATAAAAAAATATATACCCTTTTCGCCTCAGTAATTACTATCCCATTTTTCTTGAGTTTCAATATCATGCTCAAATACTGCTATTTGATGAATAATAATTGCGTAATTATTGTGATTCTTTTTGTACGATTCAATAGCATTTAATGATTTAAACGATAAATATCTTATTCATGGGTGTGTGGTAAATTCTACACTATGCCTTTTTTTCTTCTATAACTTCTTGATATTTTATTCCTTGCTTAGACGTGTTATTCTTGTAAGAAAATACGAATAGCAGCAAACAGGGGAATATCCAGAAGCAGTTATATTATTCTGGGGGAGAAAGTTCTGATGCTTTAAAAATTTCAAATAAGCATTTCTAGAAACTTTATTTTGACAGTCATCATTGTCATAAAAAGTTTGATAAAAACTTGAAAGCAGACATCTATCGATGCAATTTAATAACGTTTTTATAAGTTTGAATGAAAAACGCTGAATTTTCCGTTTAGAGAGTAAACACAACTATGTCTTTATAAATGTTGATAGATCGAAAAAGAAATCGAATAAATAAATATTCATCACATCAAATGTCACATGCACAGTAATTCATATTTAGTTTTTCCTACGTTCTGGTATAATAACGAGAAAGAGTTGAAAGGCTTTTTCAAAAAATATTATTTTCTAATAAATTTTAATACCTGTTCGTATTAGATTTTTGTATTCTTTTTTCAGGTGTTTTATTTATTCCGTCGCTGTAAATTAAAAAGTTTGTAAGAGGTTCGCACCTCTCTCGGGCACCTAGATGTGTGGGAGGAAGGGAAGAAACACTCGACTTGATCCAACTAATTTATTTATTTCCACACAAAGAACAGACACAATTTCGACTAATAATAGTAAGAGAATGTTTTAATGTTAACCGTGAAAGTGGAACAATGACAGTAAAACTCTAAAGATTAGGAGATTATCAAACTCGAACCTTGTCTTGATAAAGGATCAAACCTATCATCCATTTTAATCTAATATCAAATCAATCCTAGTGAACAATCGCCACTCTTTAAAGTTACCTCCTAATAAAAATCAAGTCACTATAATTCTAATATTATATTTTCAGTAGCAATCTCACCTTTCTCGATTATATATCTTCTCTCCTTCTATTTTTTAAGCTAGAAAACTTTGCCTATTTAAAGTAAATTAATTTAAATACGAAGGGTTGGTCGTGAATAACGCTAATTGCCCAAAGATTTCCCAAGAGGATTAGTTGGAGGAAAGCGTATGGATTCGTCACAACTTTTGACTCTCCTTGAATACATTTATACTACTTCAAGTAGAATACGTTAACATTTCTATACAGTTGATAAAATAACGTCTTACTCATATGGCATCTTATTGATGCAGGGAGAACCAGTCACTGAGCAACAAAATGTGTGGTTTCCGCACATTGCATTAGCATTTATTCGGAATTGCATTAGCATATTTTTTATTGCAGTGTGTAATCATCACCATTTTAGATATACCGATATCGGGAGACGAATTGCACTTGACGGACCTATTTCTAGGCCTCCAAGATCCCCAGTCCTCAATCCCTCGGATTTCTTCTTCTAGGGATACGTGAAATTACTTGTGCATGAGATACCGTTGACTACAGTTGAGGATCTCATAGCACAGATCACCGTCACTTAGACTAACATCACTAGCACACCGGATTTTTTAACGCATTCGACAATCCTTCTTTTCCTTTTGTCGTCAGTGTTATGACCTACGCAACCAAAACATCCAAAAATTCCTGTAAAAATCTCTTCTCGTTGCATTTTTGACCTCGAGCTGTAATACATTATTCGTATTATAAACATATTCTTTACGTCTTATAAATGTATTTTTACCTATTATTGCCTCTTTTCATTCCACCCGACATCACAACCTTCATAACCTTTTTTCAGAAGTACTCCAACTAAACGTGGTTTGTGACCTCATGTTCTACATTGATTTGGAATCCCCATGATGCCTACTATCACCCCTTTGAATTTGTCGGTTGAATTCAGCAACACCCTGTATATCTGGTATAGTTTGATATAAATGTCCATCTGATTTCTTTTACTCCTTCTCCGAAAATTCGACCTCATGACCGAATTTGAAAGAAATACTGATGCGTACTTTTTTAATATATATGTAGCATATGTAAAATCCAGTTAACAAACAAATAATGAAAAATATATATCTTACTAATATATAATGGTTCGCAATTCAGAAGGAATAAATTAGTTTTTCCCCTCAATTTTTCGATGATAGTTATTTTTATTGAATAATTCTTTCAAAAGAATATATTCAGGAAATAAATAACATCTTTTTATGTACTTTGGTGATAAAGATTGATTATATCAAGTAAAATAAATGACATTTTTTGCTAAGTAAAAAACCATATTATACAACAGTGAACAATTATAAACCAAAGAAATTTATCCAATTCAAGAATATTTGAAAAGCACGTCACATTTTTGCCAATAGGAGCTTTTTACAAATAAATTATAGATCCATTTTAGGTTGTAATAATAAAGATATCACATAATTTTTTGTACTTCGATATACGAGATCTGAAGATTTTCTGTGCGAAAAACTCTCTGAAGATAATTTAATTAGGAAAAGTTTCATTATATATGTTTTTCTCTTCTATTGTAGCAGAGATTCTATTATAAAAATATTTACCTGAAAATTATGTGGTATATACCATGTTAATAAACGAGAACATCATGATTATTGACAAAAAACAGAACAATTTTTACTCACTAAAATTTTTAACTTACAAGAATCGAACGTTTTGATTTTGTTTACATATATTTCATGCAAGTGTATTTATTTTAGAATATTCTTAAGATTCATCATGATATAGACTTTGTTTTTGTATAGTTTATTATCCTCAGGAAATGTTTATCATGGTAAAAAAATGAGAAAAAAAAATCAAGTATTTGCTCTATTTCAATACAAAACAATTAATTTTCTTTTTTTATCGTTACTGAACAATACACTAGTGATTAAAATCTTCACAACAGTGGGCGAATATCCGGGGAGATGAAAATCAATGTTGTTGAATGCCTTATTTACAGAAATGATGTTGATAAACATTGTCTGATACATCAAATACTTCATTTGAAACTACATATGGATGGTGAAATGTTAGTGGAACATTTATAAATTGACAAAAACACATAACTGAATAAATCATGCAAAGAACGCACCATGTAGACTCATTAAAAACATGTTATTATAGAATATGTCCATCATGAAATCTGATGCAATTTCAGACATCGGGCATGCCTTATTACCATGTCTCAGCTCAATTAAGTTTACCAACTCCTCTTTCAGTAGTCGGTTGTTAAATGCTGGTGACGAGCAATAAAAGTCACCTAAGGCACTCATTGCAATTGAAATAGTACTGCATTCTTTATCAGATTAATTTTGCAATGCTTACAGTTACCCCAGAAAACAGATAACTGTAACATTTGACAAATATTAAAGGGAACGAATAACATCGAGTCACCGACTTTGAAAAGGCAAGAGTGTATGAATACAGAATGCACGGACGCAAATGAGATTGACCAATAGTCTATAACAGCATTTTTCAAACTGTGGGGCTCGTCCCCCCAGAGGGATGAGATAATTCCAAGAGGGGGGCACGAGCATATTGAAAAATCGAAAACAAAAGATTATTTTAAAAAATTATTCATTCTCTGAAGATAAACAAACAAAATACATTCTGACATAAGAAATAAATAAACATTTACACTCATATAATACACTTATAAATGTAGCAGCACTGTATACACACAGTGTATTTCATAATTAATTTAGCATACTAACATAATATAAGAACAGGTTTAATAATTACCATTGGCCCCACATGGTTTGGCATATATAAAATTATACACAAACATTAGCACTTAACTTGATAATTAGCCGCTTTTTAATTAATCTCTTAACTGCCGATTAAAAGATACGTGATTCGTTTCCAATGCCACCGTTTACCATGTAGCTGTGCGTATGTGATGTATTGTGGGAAAGGAAGAAAAGGAATGAAAATAAGGAAATTCTCTGAAATAAGTAAATACTTCACATACACTGTCAGGGTCTTTTATTGCATTCCAAAGTTTTCAGAATAATTTTATGAATAGTAGTGCACAGAAAAGTTCGTACTGAGCTAGTCGCTTATATACGTCCATGGCACTTAAGAGGTTAAACTCATATTGAAGCTGTAGCGTCAAAGTATAGTAATATTGAATTCAATACATTGTTATGGTATGGAGGATGAAAATTATGATTGAATATTGGGTTACAAATATTGAAAGTGTGATAAGAACTGCCCTAAGATATCTCATTGCAAGTGAAGTGGAGCTACATTCTTATCAGTCAATTCTGAAAAGCCTACAAATATCCCAGAAAACAGATAATTGTAACATTTGACAAATATTAATGGAATACAAATAACATTGAGTCTCCGAATTTGAAATGGCAGGAGTGTTTGAATACAAATTGAGAATTGAACAGAGACACTATTGAGATTGACCAAAAGTTTAAAATTAAAAAAACACACAAAGAGGCTAATGTCGTAGTGATTTAAAGAGCAATGGTATAAAAGGTACACAAGAAGAAAAAAGAGATTTTTCCACAAAATGTAAAACTAAATTCAACGATGAGGCTAATTAGTGGATTCCTGTCTCTCTTCTCGTTTCTCAAACTATAAAATTGTACGGTCTACTACTTTTTTAACATGTTTTAAATTCAATTTTTGTACGAAGTTCAATTAATTCAGACATGGGTAACAAAATTAATTATTGATTCTTGTCAGAATTAAAGTGCACTTAGATCACAAATTTCTTTCAAGAAGAATGAAGCGTTGTAACACAAGTGGATTATTGTCAACAGGACTTAAATCCGAGGAATGTGATGGCTAGAAGAGGTAATGAACAATGTCGAAAAGATATTTTTATGAAGTCTGTGTATAATGACAGAATGTGCTATTACCCATATTACTCTTCAATGCATTGCCTGAAACAACATGGTAAACACAATCATAACTTAGAGATTTTGTCAATGTATTGATCAGCATTTATAATACCAGCTGGATTCATTTGCAGCCTGGATTGCGATCATTTACTACCATGGGGCGGTCTTTCACCATGAAAATTATACTTTAAGAGCCATACCAGTATTTTAAATGGATACTTTGGGATCGATATGCACCACCGCTTTAATATTAGATCAATTATTGTCTGTAATAAAAAAAATCTGAACCTAAGCTCCTTTAATATACATCTTCCGTCGTTTTTAGCCTATTTTCGATTCTATCAACATCACTGTGGACTGATACTACTTTGGTTTCTTTTCCGTGGGATATTCACAGACAATTTTAGAGTATAATCCTGCTTGCCGCAACTGTAAGAAAACAGCTTTCTCGCAACATCTCAAGTCATGTTGTAATGCAAAACTCATTTTCTCGTTGATCAATATTAGTCCAATATGCTTGTCACCCGCAGCCATTACACATTACTCTCTTGTTACACATTCCACTAATCAACCAAATTAGGGAATCTATGCTATGGACAATTTTGAATTTCTTGCATGCATCTATTAATTGTTGCCCTTTTTTCAATCTTTCTAGATCAGTGCCTCTCAAACTTTCAATATTTGCGACTCAATTTTCAGTCATAATTTTCATCACGCACCCCCTCCCCCACCTTCATACTATAACAATATAGGAGATAGTAGAAATTATGGGGACGAAAAATTAGAGCATGAAGTCCCAAACCACGTTTAGTCGGTGAAAATCGCGATAATAGTAGCCTTCGGGAGGAAGATGAGCCAGACGAGGATAGTAGCCAAGTGAATACGAGGCTATATATATATATATATATATAGCCTCGTAATCTTTTCGATTCAATTCGTATTCATTTTCATTTTACTACATTGTAAGGTTTTTCATCCACGTGTTAGAAATAGACTTAACTTCAACATAGGCTCAATCTTTTTCTTTTCATATGTCCGAATTTCTGCTTAGCAGGGAAGGGTAGACCCATAAAAGCATTGCTAACCCAAAATCGCTGGCTTAACTTAGCGACAGCTTTAGATGTCATAATAGGTCTCCAGTTTAGTCCAAAGACTTTTTGGCTACCTACATTTGTTATGTTTCGAACTCCAATGTCTTCCTTTTTGGCATTGTAAGGTGTTGAGACACCGTCACTGTTGACTCATTATTTATATACCTTATATAATCGGCAGAACTCTTCAATGGCACAAAATACTTTATTTTATTACGTCGCGTTTTCCCGGAGTTGTTGCAGCACGGTGTGGTTTATGCACGATGATGCTCCAGGACATGTTTTGGCTGCGGTGCGTATCCACTTCAATGCTATATGTCCCGAAAAGTGAATTGAACCTATTGTTTGGCTTCCACACTCCTCTGACCTCAATCCTTGAATTTCTTCTTCTGGACTATCTGAAATCGCTTGTATATGAGACACCGGTGGCTGCAGTGGAAGCTCCATGGCATTGATTTGATAAACTGTCATATCTGCTGAAATCGAGCACACACCGGATTATGCTTAGAACGCGTCACAATCCTTCCAGAAACACAATAATGCTTTTGATACTTACGCGGTCGCTAACTTCAAACAATTCCTGTGACAATCACTTGTCGTTGCATTTCCGACGTCAGGCTGTGATGCATTGTTCGTATTGTTAATATGATGTACGTGTAATACTTGTATATGTATTCCTTATCTCTTATTGCCCTTTTTCATTGCACTCGACTTCACACTCTTCATTACTGTTTTTGCACATTACTCCGACTAAATGTGGATTGTGATCCCATGTTCTATGGTGGTTTGTCGTTCCCATGATTCTGCCTCCATGCTACATGCTTCTAGTAAACTGTATATTTGTTTATTAGAAGAAGCAATTCAGTACAGGCTAAGATTGGTCTTAAACTAGAGATATTTTATTCACGAAATAAAACATTCTATACCAGAAACGAATAGCATGTTCTTTTGAATATTTAAAGACCTGCGGAAATCCCGAAATACTGATCTGATCCACACATATATTCCGTGATTAATCAGTTAGACAATTATGCTGTTAAACATTCATCCCAGAGATAAAATATTCAACTATAGTCATTTTCCTAAAATCACTTTGTTTATAATTACTTTATGTCGTGTCTTTTTAAGTAGAGTGGGAATTAGTTTGGTTAACTGGATATAATGGAATGTATGAATGAGCATGCATCCTACAGACAATCATACTATTGGCTGCCTTAGAGTCTAAGGCAATTTAGTGCTTTATTTCCTTTAGTCTAAGACCAAAGGAAATAAAACATTAAAGCGCAATAACTGCTCTTAATGAAATGCGTTTGATAATTCATTTTCTTATAGAGTAAACTCTGATCTACGTATGTTTAAAATGATCATGGTTTGATTTTAAATAAGCATTGAAATTGATAGTTTGCAATAATAATGTTAAAAAAGGACTAGAGGGATACCACGTGTGTGTGTGTGTGTAACGACCGACCCCTTTGCATAAAATATACCATAAAATATACTCATTACTGAAATTGTAAATTTATAATTTACATGTGTTATGTAGTACTATTTATTTGCTCTTTTATTCGCAAAAATCTTTCTTGGCGTTCCTCTTTAGTTAAATCCAATGGTCACGGTTGCTTAATAGCCAAGGTAACAGACTGGTGGCAAATGTGTCATGAGTTCGAGCCTTGTATACTGCTGAAGACCCACCGTGCAGAGAACTCCGATGCACGAAAAATATGTCGATTTCAAATGTACTCTCTTTGGTGTGGTGTGGAAATTAGGAAAGAAGTGTGCCACTCAAGTGTCTTCCTCGTCACCTGACCTAGATTCAAATTACGAGGATTGTCGCCAATAGCCCTCGTGCAGCTTTATAGTGCGATGCCAATATAACTCTCTTTTTCACTCAGTTAAATTCATCACTGAAGTTGCATTCACTTCGTTGATAAAATCAGAGTTTGATAAACCTATGGCTCTTGCAGCTTTCTGGAAATTGAGCATATAGTTTCGTTGATTGTTAAATAACGTCTTTCTTCTCCCGAACGATTCCATACCAGGCAGTCATTGCGATTTTTTCCCGAGAACTTAATAATCTAAAATCACAACCGTATTGGCAACATTTTTGAAACAAAACACATGGCTGTCAATTCAGCACATATGACACATGCGAAATTGGAGTTACTAACTTGGCGAGTTATAGTAATAGCATTGTGTTGCATAGTACGTAATAAAATTTATTACAGTATCATAAAAAGGTTTTTTATATAAAAAGAATATTTAGTTATATGTATAGAGCTTATTTTAATATACATAGTTTAGTTTTAAAGTATAGAGAGAAAAATTTGAAGACATTTTGTTATAATTAATAAGAGAAATATTTCAAACTAAATGCGAAAGTATATATGTTCTATTTAGTTTAATGAGAATTAATGGATATGTCATATTGCTTTCGATTATTGAAAAAGAAAGTCAAAGGAATAAGTCATTCAGTAATATGTAAATTGATTTTTAAGAGTATTATCCTTTATTTTCAAATAAATGCATGAAGAAAATTAAATTTTGAGCATTCTTATAAGATACTTTATTTTTCCGTGTATATGCTGAAATTTTTGGGACATTTTTTAAGTGAAGGTAAGGTTGTTCGAGTTATATACGGATAGGTTAATCTAAAAAAAGGTAGTTTCGGAAAAATGGCGTTAAAAGAAATCCGTTAGGCATACGCTAGCTATTTTAATATTTTAGGTTATTTTGGTTAAAGGGCTTTTTAATCTAAAAGAAGCTAATGTCACATAAATCCTTCAAAGAATTCGAATTTCTAAACAGTTTGCGTAACATTTGCTGGAACTTATTGAGATGTAGCCTGCAGGCATATGATCACCATAAAGCGAGATTTTCCTCCAGGAAACAAAGCATAGGTCGACAATCACGTTTCGTATACGAATTTCTCTTCATACTCTTTTCCAAACCAGGGGAGAAAAGTGGCAGAAATTATGACTAGCTCAGGTACTGCACGAAATACAAAATGCTTGTTAGAAAATGTTAGTCCTTTTTTTCCAATTGGATTATCAGGAATAAAAATAGCGTCGTTGGCGTTTAACTTTACTGCATGAATGAAAACTATTCCGTTCATTTTCCTCACTTGGCGAAATTTTCACTTTCATTGCAAAATGTTTGAAAATCACGGATTTTTCCCTTTCTATTTGGCTTATAAGCGTGTTTTGAGATTTGGATACTTTTTTAATGAAAAAAACGCTCATTCGATTTATATATGGATCGGTTTATATTCGGACAGTATACAGTAAATAATGAAACGAAATTAATTATGTACCATATTAGTCTGGCGATTAATAAATTGACTGATAGTTTGAAGAATTTGTGCCAAAGTTTCATTTACATAACAACACTAAATATAATTTATATTTTGATATTTAAGTTTAACTATTTTTTAAAAACAGTTAAATTTTAAATAAATTATCAAAATTAAAGTATTTAGGGGGTGCTTGTCTCTTTTTAAATAAACAAATATTGTGCCGTTAATGTCTTTTTTGATTAAATGATCCCATAACTTTGTAAATATATCAAGACGTTCATTTTCTTAGAGGATCATGTCCCAAATTCCAATCAATTTTTAATATTATTTATTTATTAATTTTTGAAAAATACAAAAGAAAAATAAGAGAATTTATAAACATGGTTTTTGTAATTCAGCATGTGGAATTCTTTTATAATTGTTGGGTATGTGTCATGGCATTTGTCGATGATTTTTAATTTGGTTAAAATATATAGTGGACTGCCCAATGTTTAACTAAAGTAATACAAATTATCATCCGGAGTACAGTGCACACTTTCAACACAAAAAACAAGATCGAAACAATTGGGTGCACGTTATACTCCGGGTATAAAGTTCTTAGCTTTAGAAATAAAAAAAGATGAGCATATAAAAATTTGATTTAGGTGTATGTATTTATACCTTTTGTAAAGTTTTTTTTCCGTTTAGCACCTGCATATCTCACTGTCATTTTATATTTTGTTTGAATGGTTCATTGATATACACATCTAAATGCTGAAATAATAACCTTAGCTCACTTCGAATAACTGTCATATGAATGCTACACTCTTGTTAGCAACTTTTTGTCTTGTCCTTTAGATGGACACATTTAAAGATTTTCTGATTTGTAAAACACAAGGACACTTTAGCTAAGCATTTCTTGTGTACAATATTTCATCGGTTTTGGCCATCCATGCCTTTCGAGAACACGAAGAAAAATATTTTGGAAAATTAGATTTTGGCATCGGTTTTCTTTTAAAAATAACCATGAAGTTTTTTTTTTAATGTTGTAAGGTTGTAGCACAAAAAGGACTACAGTGAAGTGAACTATTTTATGCCCTATTATTTTTATGAGCTATTTTTGTCAAAAGATAAAAGTACTGTACATGTACATTTCAGGTTTCTTCAAACAAAAAAAAGAAAAGAAAATGATATGTGTTATACATTTAAAAATTAAACAAACAATTAATTTTGAAAGTATAGGTATGCGTCATATGCCGGAATTTATCATGCATATACACAACAAAATAATAAATGCATTCTATTTATCTCGTGTATTATACAAAATAAAAAAATATTCAGAACTGATATCGATTTATTTGGATACGTTCTTGAATAGTGGCAAAAGCCATTAGTGTAATTAAAATCCTTTCAAAATAGATTGGTTAGACGAATGATCGCTATAAATCTATAAAGACTTCTTACCATAATCCATAATACCCATTTTTATACATGGAATTGCTAATGAATATGTCATTTTAAAAATTCCATATCTGAACTCGACAGAAAAAAAGATTAAGAATTGATTCAACGAAACCACATAATCTACTTATGGGTTATCTCGAGTTAAAAATAGCATTTATATTTTTTATAATTAAACATGCATGAAGTAAATGAATAATTACTTATTTTTATGTTTAGTAAACACTTTAAAGTACATAAACTTTTAAACAAAAATAAAATATTCGCTATCTCTTGAAAAATAAAGTCTATATACTTGTTCAGTTCTTTAAACCTTTTTTTCACATAAGATAAATTATTTTTTAATGTAAGTATAATAAATAAATAATAACCTAGAAATGTATTTCATATTATAATACTAGCAAAAACTCAAGTGTCTGTGTCCTAGGAAATTAGATGGATACTTTTAATCTACTCAAAATGGAAAAAGAAATATATATATATATAAAGATATTCACTTGGGTACCGGACATCTTGATCGAACAAATTGATTTTTTTTTCTTTGTTTTCCTACTCTTTTCACTCTCAACATTTGGCAATCGTTCATCCATCCCCTGAGTTCAACACTTCAAGTATTCTGGAAATGTTTATTTCATATCTCGGAAATGTTTCGCAAAAGAAATCTTCCTCTTCATAAAAGAAGCAGAAAAGTATTTAATGAGATAGGGAAGCCCGGGCTTCCTTTGAGAATAGAATATAATGCTTACTCGAGTGCTTTTGTAGAACTTTTTTTTTTCCGTTTACGTATATATTTATAAAGGTGTTAATATTCATGGAGTTTTCTTTTTATTTGTTTTGATTACTCTGAACTATTATTTAGCATTTCATTATTTTATTATTAAAGGAATATTTTATATTTGTGTAATTATATATTTTACATCTTAAATGATAATATGGCTAAAGTAGAATGTTTTCCGTGAGAAAAAATAGGAAAGTATTTAACTAAAGCCGTATAACCGTATCACAATGGAATACAATACACACCAGAATCTTCCATATTTATTTTTCATTTTCTGAAGTAATACTAATATTCAAAGAATATTGTAATCCTTTTATGTTTGTATTCTTTTTTTCTGCATTTAACAGAAATTCTTCTGTAATGATTTCATTTAAATTTGAATAACTTTTTTTATTCCAATATAAAAATCATAAAAAAAATAAAATGGTATATTTTTTTTACAGTTCAATAGAAAAAAGGGTCCATAATGATTGCGGGGTCTCTTTTCGCACTCTCCCCCGTTCTCTGATCTTCCAACCAGGAGCCCCTTGTACTTCGAGGGCTCGTTACCCTCTCCTGTGGGCCCCCCGGGGGACGCCCGAACTTCCCTTAAAAAAAATCCAGTCTTTTTTTTTTTCCCGGACTCTCTTCCCCTTTTACCTAATCTCTTTTTTTCCTCGTCATCCACCCCCTCATCTCTTTGTCGGCCTCAATCCCTCTGTTCTTTCCGCCGCCTTCCCGGGCTCGGTTTCCCTTTGTTCCTTTTGTTTCCTGTTCTCCGGGCTGAAACGCCGAGGGTGGGTGCCCCTTTTACGTTCTCAGACGCGCCCGTCAACGAGATTGGGAAAAAAGAATAAAATGTTAAAAGGGGCCTCTTTTGACAGTAGGGGAAATTCCCTTTAATTTTCGCAACTTTTGTCGACAAGGGGAAATTTTTGGGGAAAAATTTTGGGGGGGGATATGCTTCGTCACACTTCACTTAAAAATTTAGAAATCATTTGGCTTATCAAGTGTCCGAAAAGCGACAACACTTTTTAAAAAAGAAATTTTAAAATGACAAAAATATTCCTTTTTTTCCCTTTCCCTTTCCCCAAAACTTGAAAGTTCAGAGTGGGGTTTTTTCAAAAGCCTTTTTTTGGGGGAAATCTTCTTCCCCAGTGTTCTTAAATTTTTAGTTCTCAAAATTAGAAGATCTTTTCTGGCTATCAATCCATCTAAAAATTTGGCCTGCTCTTTTTCTTGCAATTAATTGAGCATTGGGAAAACTTTTTTAGGAAAAACCTTTGTTCATTCTCCAAACAAGTGACCTGCCCAATTTAATTCGTTGTATTTTTTTATGAAGTTCATGATGTCAGGGTTCTTTTAAGGGGTGATAGAGGGTCCAAAATTTTATCATCTTCATAACGTTATTTTTCCCGAATTCCTCCAAAAAAAAATTCTTAAGATCTTCCTTTTTGTAGATACTTATCATGTTCTCATCTGTTCGAGACATGGACCAAGTTTCACATGCATAATTTAATACTGATCTTAAAAGACTTTTATACAATAGAACCTTTGTTTTTCTTATGAATAAACACGCGATTTCAAATATTTTCGTATTCCGTTAAGGCATCTATTAGCCATAGTAATTTTCTTTTGAACCGTTGTACAATCGTTTCTATTGTTAATTTCCGAACCTAAATATATATATATGTCAACAACTTCAACATTATACTCTTCAATTTTAAAGTAGGAATTGTTAAAAATGATTTAGTGCGCAAGGCATGTGCTTGTCTACAAAGATATTCACTAACGGGTTTTTTGTTCCATGAAAATATCGAAAAATATTTATACTTTTTTTTAACGATTTCAATGTCCCTTAATAGTTGCCCCAAAAACATCGAGTTCTCGATTTTTTTCCCACGTTTTTAAAAAGCATTAGGGGGTCAACATTTTGAATGACCGCCAGATTTCGATCTTTCAAATCATCAGTGTTACGAATTTGAGATTGGTAAATAATGTTTCCAAATGTCCCTACAAGAAGAAGTCTAAAGGTATTATGTGTAGAGATCTAGGCGGCCATGTTATTGGATTTCCTTTTCCATCCATCACCCAGGGGAATTTTCTCACTTGAAAATAGTGGGTGGGCCCCCCTTTTGGATTAAAATTGTTGTGAAAAATTAAAACCCCTTTTAAACTTGCTCTTGTTCGTATAACATTTTGAAACATGAATGTTATAAGGCCTAGATTTTGTTCCATTTAGTTTGCATTTCATTGAACAGAAACTTCAATATATATATATATATATATATAATATTATAGAACATAAGAAACCAAAGTGAAAATCGTTGTTTGCTTATTTTTAATTCATTTATAAAAATGAAGAGTTATACTTTTCGGATTCCCTATATTATTAACAATTTACTTAGAAGGAATTTTTTTCTCTGGGAACTAACAAATAGAAGTTATTTTGTTGGATGGAAATTATAATTAGTTAAATGAGATTTATTATATTTTTCCAAATAAAGTCTTTGAGTTTCTACAGTTCATTTAATGAAGCTTATTTTCGGGGAAAAATTTTATTTTAATTAAATTAAACAATGTAATAAATTATTTTAATAATGCTTCAAAGGAGATCGTTTTCCCCACGTGAAGTAGAGTAAATGTTTTTAATGTTTTTTAACTGTATTATACAAATATTTGACTTTTATATATCGTCTGGTATTAAAGATTATTTCTATATCTTAATTATGATTTTACTGTTGATGTAAAAGCGAAGTTAAATAATATATTTAAATAAAATTATATACATGATGCAAGTGAAATGTTTAACATCGATGTACTCTAACAAATAGTATATTTCTGAATACTTTAAATTTATTGTATTATTTAAAATTTAGAAAAATCATTTCAAATGATTTATTACTATTATTTTGGTTTAAATGTATGAAATAGTAAAAAGTTGTGTATTCAAATACTACATAATATCTACGACTGTAAAATGCATTTCTGAATTTAAATTTAGGTCTCAAGTTTCCTTAAATTAAAGAACTTTTTTCTAGTTTATCCAATGAATATAATTCTACTATTAATTTATTAATTGAGTTGATAAATTTACAAGTATTACACACTTGAATGATAAATATCTTATGGAACTGAAATTATTATTTTAAGTCATAATTTGATCTTATTGCAGGTAATGAAGTATGTTATTCATGTAAAAACTATTGTATCAGTCCTCAGCTTGAAACTTGACAAAAAGTGTTGCAAATAAACTAAAAAAATGGGGAGAATTTTAGAACTTTTATTTCTTAGCATAATTAAAACTTTATTTAAGAAAGAATAATCAGTTAATTATTGAAACATAAATTAGTAATAAAAGTATTTTGTTATGTGATTTATGTAAAATAGTTATTAGTTATTACTACAGAAAGAAAATTTCTCATAGCATCATTTAGATAATTTAAGAAAAAAGTGTCGTTGAAATAGATATGATCTAAAGTTTATTTTCTACCCCTGATAATATACATAAAAAATAATTTCCTTTTCAGACATTAATAATAAGTTCAGTCTCACACATATATTTAATATTTTCTTAATGTCCTAAATCATCAGATAAAGTTACATGCATGTAACATATTCTTAAATAATGTCTTTTTCAGGTACTTACGTATTATACCGTCAACCAATTCCACCAAATCAAAATTCGTCGCAAAATGCTATCACTGTTTTTATTGTTATTGTGTCTGAATGGTTTTCTACTATTGGCTGCAAATCATGGCATTTGGCGACTTTTTTTTTTTCATTCGACAACTTAGTCGACGGCAGTAGCGCACACAGGAATTTTTCAAGAAGGGGTCAGGGTCGAAAGTTCCCATTTTTGTATCATGCTCCTTTTGATTTTGTCGATTTTCGCGAACAAAACACAGTAAAAAACTAATTATTGAATAAATAATTAGCATTAATTAATAAAATTAATCATTAATAACAAATGTTTAATTAAATTTTACTTGCTATATACTTAGAATTATAATCAATTGGGAAAAAAATCAAGGGCTTTTGGGGGGTCCGGATCCCCAGGACCAACCCCCCTTGTGTGCGCCACTGGTCGACGGTGTAGTATGTAAATACCTCTTTTTAGTTTAAATGTTGATAGTCAGTTACATTAATTTATATATATTTCTATGCAATGCATTCTAAGAAGAAATTTTTACCCTAATTTCTATTAAGAAATAATGTCTGTAAATTTTTTAAATAATTATTACTAAGAGAATAAAGAAAACGTCTTTTAACTAGTTTAAATTCATAATCTATCTCATTAAAGGTGCAAATAATTTTATCACGGAACACTTTTATTGAAGCCCTTGAGATTCTACTTTACAGAAATGCAGTCTCGTCATTCTAATGAGAAAGACTAATGATGCACAAGAGTAAACAAACTTTTTTTTAAATATTAAAATGCCAATTTTAATATCTGGTATGGGAATGCGTAAAGATAAATATTTATTTTCTCATAAATACTAATGAACGATCCAGGTTCTGATTTTGATTTTTTCCGGTATGTTTTACGCTTCTGTCTTGTTGAAATTCGAACGTAATGATTTCCGGTGTTACCGGTGAAGCATAAAATTAATGAGAATTTTGAAATCTACTGTTGAGGTATGGTCACATTTGGAATCCTATTTCATAACAGTGTTGTGAAAAAAGTATTTTTGAATTTATCTAAATCTTCCACGCGTGTAATTTTACATGCATACATATGGGAGTATCTACATTAATTATTTAGCTAATGTTTTGGATCTCGTTTCATTATAAGTATTCCGAATGTAAATCTCATGGACAAGCTTTTAAGCAAATAGCAATAATTTCAAAAAACACGCAGAAATTTTAATTAGTACTGATTTTGCATTGTTTTTACAGAATTAATTGAATTTGAAATGTATTTTAACAGTTCTGTTATAATTTATTGAGTAGGGGCTTAGAAAGAATTGTATTCGCGGTATTCTACATTAAAAAAAAAGAAGAATTTGTGAAATGTTCTTAATTTATTTTTAATTTTAAGTGTGATAAAAAGAAATTTAAATCAATTTCTTTAATTATTATTGAGTACTATGTTTTAACCTCTTATTTACAAATGCTTGAAAAAAATTGTATGCACATGAATATTAACTTTTTTCAAGCATTTTTAAATCATAAAATACATTTGCAGTGCCTTCGTTTCATTCCAAATTAGAAAACTTTTTGCAATAATCTGTTTCTCACTAATGAAGTGTTTCTCAAACTGTGGGGTGCGACCCCCTAAGGGGGCGTGATAACTTTGAAAGTGGGGCGCAAGCATATTGAAAAGTCGAAAACAAAAGATTGTTTAAAAAATATTAATTTACTGTAAGTAAACAAACAAAATACATTCTGACATATTAAAATAAAATACTTATTTACACTTATATAATACACTTATAATTGTATCAGTACTGCTCAATGTGTTTTATAGTTAATTTAACAATACTTAGTTAAAAACAAGTTTAATAATTACCGGTTACCCCATGGACTTGTCATATATAAAATTACATGCATACAAAAATTAACACTTATCTTGATAATTTGTACAATTTATAATCCCAAACTGCCGATTAAAAGTTACGCGATTCGCTTTCCACATGCCACCTTCCACGTAAGCATGTATTGTGGAGTAGGGGAAGAAAAGGAATAAATAAGCAAATCCTTTGAAGTAAGGAAATCTTTCGCAAACACTGTCAGGTCCGTTTATTTCCTTCCAAAGCCTTCAAAATAATCTATGGATAGCAGTGCGTGACAAAAATCGTACTTCTGAAAGACGTATATATACGTCCAGGGATAATTAACATTTTGGTGGAGCAAGACGTTTATATGACTTGGTGGCACTTAAGTTAAGTCGTATTGTAGCTTTAACGTCTAGTATAGTATTATTGAGTTCGATACATTGTTATTGTATGGAGGGAGCGCGATGAAAATTTTGATTGAATATTGAATCGCAAACACTGAAAGTTTGAGAAGCACTGCACTAATGTCATTATTTAATTTTAAGGAAACTATAGTGAATATGTATCAAATGTTAGAATCAGGTGGGTAAATTTACTATCTATAAGAGGTTCATACAGATGTATAGCTGATATTTTTCTGTTGCAGTGTAATAAATATAATTAAATGCAATTCATGTTTAACATGAAAAATAGGTTTATCTGTTTTAAAATTATCTAATTTTAGCTATTGTTAGGATGATCAACTTTATTTTACTATTCTACGTGGCAAAAATAGAAAATGATTTATGGGCACATTAATAGTAAACAAATATATGATTTTTTAATCCAATTTTACAAAGTAAAGCTGTATTTTTTCTCCCAATTTTCTTAAAAAATAAAACAGACTCATTTTCTGAAATGGATTATAAAAGTTTAATGCCAATAAATGTAAAAACATGAAAATAACCAGAAAAAATATATGCAAAAATTTAGAGAGGCTAGGAAATTTTAAACTTCGTTTAAATAGAAAGCCGCCATGCTAGAAAACTGTACAAATATACATGAAGTGAAAAAATAAATACAAAAAAAAAAATAAATAAATGAAGATAATTTTTTGAATGTTTGATATTAAATATTTATTTCAATGAAATTTAAAAGAAATCTGCAAAATGTGTGAAATCGCCCCCTTCGGGTGCCCTTCTCCTTGATTATCTACATGAGCTAGAGGTGTAGGATTAATGAAAGAGCTAGAAAATTCCATTGATCTTAATTTGACTTTATTAAAACCTTCAGTACTTAAACCTTTAACAGATTTGATAATAATATATGTGAGAGAATCTACGATGACAAAATACACAATATGAATAATACCGAACTAACATAACTCGGACCACTATCAATATCTAACCCGCCTAATCTCAATTCTAATAATATCACAAGTCCTAATATTAAATAATCAATCCTACCTTGATCCGATCGCCGAACTAATCATAAGGGAGTTGCGTCTTTACTCGAGTGCAATGGTATGCACCTTGACATAATGGCTCTATCTCCGGGATAACCTCTGTTGGCTGTCACTTCACAATCGTATCACTCTCTATCATAACATTACCCCAAATTGACATCGCACTTACTGAAACTTCTGATATTTAAAAGCTATCTAATTTGCATCTTATATTCACGTTTCACTTCTTGGGTTTGGCCATTAATCCTGGCCCCAAAAGAACCCAAAGGACATGTTAATGAAAAGACGCGTGAGCCCGTCACAAATGGTTATACAGACTTAGATGGAAATGCAAACAGAAAAAATTATTTTATTGAAATGACTCCAACTGTCCAAAAAATATGTGTATTATTTCGAGTGGTCCTAATATGAAGTCAATGTTGATCACAGAAACTCTACCCATGTTGAAATCATTTGAAATATTCTTTAGCTGTAGTGAATAAAATAATACGATATAAGGTTAAAGAAATTAAAACACATAATGATCATTATCTTTGAACCATGGTGCTGAATTTGTTCAGTATTACGTAATATTATTCGGAATTAAAAAAAGTGCAAATTCGTTACCGTATATTTCAATCTATAAACCGAGAATTTTTGAAATTTTTTTTAAGTTAAAAGAGTAAGGGTACCGAGGCTTCTGTGCGGATCCTTCAACCTGTGAAAAAAAGTAGTTGAGGATTTTTTTCTTTTTTTTAAACATTTCCAATCAGTCATGTCAAACAATTTTAGTATTTTAACTTTTCGTGTGTTTTGAATGGAATTTTTATTCTAAAAGAAAAAAAAAACTTTTATAAATTTTTCTAAATGTCTGAATTCTAATTCTGAATAGTTCATAATATTCACATTCACTCATTGGGATGTCCGAATGCATGATCTTCATGCCACGAGTTTTTTTCCATAGCATGAAATACAGTTCGATGATCATGTGCAGTTGCTTATTTTCCAAAATGTTTAATTCCAAATGTTTCCAAATAGAGTTATCTGAAAAAGAAATTATCGTAGGTGTCAGGCCTTTTAATTTTATTGGAAAGTATCTCTCATCCATTTGACATTTTAACACTCATGGACGATGTGTTTGAAAATAACATGATTTTTTTATTCCGCTTATTTATGGGTTTCGAATCTCGGATAAACTTTCGAGAGAAAAAAAGTACTATCGGCCTAATTCAGCATTATATGGTTATGCCTTGAGGAAGGTATGACCTTGACCGGTTATGACTTACCGAATTGAGGCAACAAAAGTTTTAACTATTGGGAATGTAGAGAAAAACATTTCCCGACTTCCCCTTCCTAGTATACAAGAAACATTTCAAGATATATTGCACGGCTATAACTGTGTTTTCTCTTACAGTGGGAAGTATAATGTAAAAAAGAAAATTGTGAAATGTGTAATGTTAAAAGTAACTCATCACCAACCAGGAAAATATAATATTAGGTTGAGGAAAAACAAATCCATTATTTTTGAATGAAATTCATGACTTTATTTAACATGTTTTGGATTGTCCGATTTGGGTCAAATATACACCATTTTGTTGTATAATTTGTTGCATTTTTACATGTAGCTTCATAATGTCTCTCTCATAGAAGTCTTGGTCCTTATTGGCGAAAAACTCTAGTAATCGATTTTCACAATCTTCTCTTGATCCCAATTTCTTATCACTCAGGAAGTTTTACAATTCGTGAAAAAATTAGTAATCACTTGGTGCCAGGTTTGGACTATATGGTGGATGCATTAAATCTTCCCAACTAAGCTCCCAGAGTTTCTGGCGAGTCACTACAGACGTGTGGCCTGGCGTTGTCCTGATGGAACACAACACCTCTTCTGTTGGCCAATTCTGGCCATTTCTGGTCAATCACTAGCTTCAAACGCTCCAGTTGTTGAAAGAAGAGATTTGAATTAAGTGTTTGGCCATACGGAAGAAACTCATAATAAATTATTCCTTTCCAGTCCCACCAAATACACAGTAGAACCTTCCTGGCCGTTAGCCCTGGTTTGGCCACCGTTTGAGCTGCTTCACCATGCTTTGACCACGGTCGTTTTCGCCCAATATTGTCGTATGTGACCCGTTTGTCATTCCCAGTCACCATCTGCTTAAGAAATGAGTCCATTTTTTTCCGTTTGGCCAAGAATTCACAGATATAAATTTGATCCAACAATTTTTTTGGTGTTAATTGGTGAGGCACTCAAACATAAAGATCCTTTTTGAATCCAACTGCGCAAATGGTTTAAAATTGTTTTACGGTCAATCTTTAGCTCCTGGGTGATGCTACGACTACTAATATGCCGATCAGCTCACAATTTCAGCCACCTAGCTTGCATTTTCGCCATTATAAAAGAAAAACTGTAAAATGTACCGAATTTTCTCTTTGTTGACTTCCATTTTCAACACCCTGTAACTCACAACTGAATGGACCAAACCAAAAACAGCAAAAAGAATTTTTTTAGTGTGAAATGTCACCTTGACAATGAGACTAAATATGAAATTGTTTGATCGATACTTCACGAGATATTGACACTGCAGCCATCTACCGAAAAAATAATGGATTTCTTTTTCCCCAACCTAATATTTTACGTCTGATATTTACAGATGTTGTGTTTCTTTAACCCAAGGACTCTGAAGAGGGAATCTATATCAAGACAAAACATTCAGACATACTTCAAAAACTTTTACATTTTCAATGAAGAAAGAAAACTGTGTATGATACAAGTATTGTATATATAATTCCCCTGATGTGTAGGTTTTGCTTGTGAACTATAGCGCCTTATGTCTGATGAGAAGAGAGCTTTCTGAGCGCAAGCCCTCCACGATTTCTGGACTTTGGAAACAAGTTTAAAAAGAATGACAAGCAATATATACATTTGAAAAAATCTTAGAAAACCCTCCTATCACAGAAAGTAGAACACAGACTTTCAGTCCAGGAACAAGGTTATCAGATCAAACTTTTCAAAAAGTAGCCATTAAATTTATGAAAAAAACTATCCTGAAATCTTCTAAGTATTTAAGAATCTTCTGTATCTTTCGAGAATTATATCACATCAAATAAGAGATGTACATGTCTTAGTCCGGAAAAGATTTTGAATTTAATTTGATAAAAGTTCCGATATGGAACTGAGCCAAAAGAAGATTCAGAAAGAGTTAACATGGAACTTTGCCAACGAAAAAAAATGTTTTAGGGAAAATATTTGGATAGTATAAGAAGTATTACGAATTTATTTAAAGTTACAACTCAATTGCTTAGATATCTGTTACTAATCGTAGATGATGGTATAGAAGCCTGGCAAGCATTTTTTTTTATATATCCTTTCTTAGACTTTGTAGTTCGCTTTACGTAATGAAATTCCGAATGAATTTAAATAAAATTTACATTTTGTTCTTTCAATATTATTGACATTAAATGTGTCATTTTGCAGAATAATTTGTTCAAAAAAAGTCAAATGGAAAGTGTGCATTAAGCAATTATGTTTTAATATTTGACACCCTCATCACACACACACACACACACACATCTCTTTAGGAGTTGATGTCCACAAAATCCGTTCCAGACAAATCTCTTTCAACAAAAGAAATATGCCTGTCAAGTTTCAAAACTTTAAGTCTAATAGTTGAAAAAAAAGGACATTTTTGTCTATAATGTTTTGTATGCTTCTAAAAACTGAATTTGAAATTTGTATTTTATGATTTTAAAATTCTTTAACTCTTAGAATATAGTCCCTTTCATTAACGAATTGTTATAAAAATAGCATTGTTTCAAGTATATATATTTTACTTTATACAGACTTATAAATACATTCCAAAAAAATTGAATTATCTATTAAGTCCTATTTTTTTTATTTCAAAATTTATTCGTATTACTACTGGTAATAATTTAAATTATCTTTGTAAAACGATATAAATATTTTTTTAAAAAAATTGTACTTGAACTAATTTGGAAGGTAAAATTTTAAACTTATTTTGCTTATCATTATTATTTTAGTATAAATTTACTCTTTCAAATTTAAATTTCGAAACATTTTTTTAATTGTATGTCGACATGGCGCAATTAAAATAATTGGACTTCTGTTGAAGTACAAGCTGCATTTATTCCATGAAATGACTTAAACATTTAATATTTATCTCCTCACAATTTTTTTAAAGATCCTTACATATTTTTCCATTTATCTTTTAGATTAATTTAGATTGATATGAATCTTTAATTCTTAATTTAATTTTGTCTTATTAGTTATATACTGCAACAGCATCGTATTAAATATTTAAACTTAATCATTCTTGAAGATTTAAATTCAAATCTAGTTTATTAATAGACACACTGTATTAGAGATTGCTTCAGAAGATCAGTAATGCGCATAGTAATAAGATGGTTCCAAACAGTTAAATCCAGGGTTCACTGCAGCAGTAATTAATGTCGCTCTTTTAGAAACATCTGCACGAGTGTATGCTCTAAACGATTTCTACTCGAAGCATTGCCTTTAGCAAACGCTGCTTTATTGATTGCATTTCTCAATTTATGCTAACTGTAATAATGTTTCTATTCGACAGTTATTTATTCGAATATTATATTCTAACCATTGTACTTTTGTTCAGTTTTTGATTACTGCCTGTAGCAATTTTTCAGAAGCGATACTCACTTTACTTATTCAATTTTTTCTTTACTTGAACTGAAATTGAATGATTTTGGGTAATTAAAAAAGTAACCGTATTTAGATACATAATTTATTTTTATATATGATTATTTTGTAAAAATTCTCGCATTAACGATTAGAAAACAAGTAAAAACACAAAAGCTTCGTTTTGAAAAATTGTACTGAATACTTTGAAATAAAAAATGGTTTTAATGCAACTTTAATCAATACTAATGAAAATACTTTACTCTAAATGAATTTCATTAACATCAAAAAACGTATCTAAAATTTTAAAGGTGCAACTATTGTCCCTTATTTTAAATGGAAGATGTCTATTTCAAATTTATGAACACTTGATTAATATTGGAGCTTAGAAGCTTCAGTTTGAATTTCATTCACCACAATCAAGTGGATTATAAAATGGTTGCCAATAATCCCTAAAAAAACTTAATTATTCAGTTGTATTAATATGGATGATTAGAAAATAAGGAAAAGTTAGACAATGTACACAAATTGTCTACAATGGATAAAGGGTACAAAAATTAGTATAAATAAATTATTGTTAATTTTTTGTGTAATGTTACGATTAAATTTCAAGAATGTATATATAAAAAATAATAGTTTTAAATTTAATGAAAGAAGAAACATAAAAATGTTTCGTGAGTTGTAACTTGACTGGATAAGCGGATAAATGTGTAAAAAATGTATGTATAAATTCTAAATTAAATGTTTTGTTAAAAAGTGAGTATTTCTTAGATTCAAAAGTGCATACTAACTTGTGTTGCATGTACTATTAGAAACAGGTAAAAAAATTTCAAAGCATTTGACCAAAAGAAGAAAGGCCTTATCATTTTATATGAAGATAAATGAGATATTTTTTCTTTCTTTGAAAAATCCGCAAAATTAAAAGTTTTAATTTGGAATTGTAATGTGGAGAAAAATAAAAGTTAAATGCATCGTTACTCTGATTTTTTTTTAACTTAGAGCTTCCAAGTTTTGTGAAATTGTAAAAAATTATATAAAGAGAGAGAGAAAATAACTTAGGGTAAAAGTATTTATTAAATATTTTGAAAAATTTTTGTCAATTGAATCGTATTTTGTCCCCTTAAGTATTAAAATAAATTAGTTAAATAATTTTTAAATAAAGTAAAATTTAAGTTGAAAGCATTTTCTTAAGAAATTACCAATGAATAAACTTTTTTATTTTGATATATTTTAGAACAATATTTTGCTTAGAATGAAATTAAATACGAAAGATAAGTATCTTATACGATTATAATTTAAAACCAATTTGAATGTTAAACACATTTTAATAATGGCTTTCTTGTTTCAGATATTTATTCCAATCATATGATGAATTTTTCATAAATTCTGTAGTATTATACATATTTAAACATGAAAAAAACAAGTGTAAAAGCATAGTTATCTAAACTCAGTTAAAACTGTCATTTAATTTGTTATGCATCAAAAATTGTTTTGAAAACAATTCTAAATATCTCATAAGGACACAAATGTTTTACATATGCTCTAAGCAAAAATAAATACGAATTTTAAATAAACTAGTAACATGAGAATTTAATGATATTTTGCGACCTAAATGTTTAAAAACATATATAATTCGATGACCATTTTTAAATGGAAGGAAGAGGGGATTTTTTTTCAATTTTACCATAAGAAAACATTCATTTTAGCGATGTAATCAAATTTTATTTATCCTACGAACAAACAACCACAATCTGTTCTGTCTTTTACTAGCTTCCAATGATTTTTTTAAAATTAAAATTTCCCAAACAAAGAAATAAAGATGCATTTATTCTTAGAGAAGAAGTTATAAAATCCAATAAACAAATTAAAAGTTTTCTGGCTTGCTTTACGAACTGTTTTAACCTCTTTGTTAATAAGATGTAGTTTTTTTTAAAAAAGAGAAAATAAGAGTAATTCAAAAAAAAAAAAACAATTATTTTTTTTTTAGTAAGTAACAAAGGGAAGAGAAAACAAAAAAAATGAATTCATATTTTTTTATATGCACTGTTAACTTCTTTAATGAGAATTTTTACAAAATAATAAATGAAATAAGCAACCCAAACACGCTTCATACACATTAGAAATAAAAACAATACTTATGTCATGTCTTTCCTGACTAATAAAATGCACGAAGCGAAATAAGAAATACGCTTTCTTTTGCGCCATTAAGATCTGATATGACAAAATATATTTATTTTAATGGATAATCATAAACAAAAGAAACAAGCAAAGAATTTGAGTTCCTGAAGTCCATTAGAAAGAAGGGATAATTAGTTAGTCAAGTTAAGCTTTCGCGAAATTTTTAAGAAATCAAATTAAAATTTCGAATAAAAATCCTGAATACGAGTAATTACTTATGAGGTTATAATTTTTCAACTTAAATTACTATTTTTTTATTATTTTTATTTTCGAAACCGCAAATGAGATAAGGAATGCGAAAATAATTCAGTTGAATGGATAAGTATATATATATATTTCGTATTAAAAATAGTAAAAAGTTTTCATCTTTTTTATAAAATAAGTTGAAATTTCATTTTATGATTGCACTCTTTCGAAATTTTTGGAGTGTATCATGGATCCATTAGGTTTAACTTCAAATAATCGTTTATAAAAGAAATAAGTTCTGCTCTGTAAATTTTACTGAAACTAATGATCAATGCATTCGAGTGTGTAAGGCATAAAAAGAAGAAAATATTTTATAATCTTTTTCATGGTCAATAAAGAAAGAAAAAAGCATAACCGAGTTTACAAAAATCAAATTGCAAAATCCCCTTTTATAGCTACAGAAAGCATTTTAATTTTATTAAAGTAAATAAATAACAGTCATATTTTTATTTTTAAATTAAAATAAAATGTTTAATTTTGCTTTGAATATTATCATAGAGATCCCGTCTCATAAAAAAACTAGGTTCAAACATTTTTTCCCCATTCCTGATGACTTACACTAGCAGTTTTCTTTATTTTGAAATCCTTAAAAATAAATTCTTAGGTATTTTTTTTAAAATTTTATAATAATGATAAATTAGTTTTGAAATAAATGCAAATTATAAAAACTCTGGCGTATTCTTTTGTTTCAGCTATGTCCAAATTTGCTACAAGGCAATTTGATATTACTGCCCAAGTATTGTAAATATAGTATCTATGTAGCAGGAATAAAATTTAGTGTTTTTGCAAAGCAGAATTACTTTTTGAAAGCTTGTTAGTAATTTATCGATACAGAGTTATTGAAAGCCTTATGTAATTGTTTACAGAATAATTATGAATAAACTCTCTATAAGCCTCAATATGCATCTGAGACGGATAAGTGGTTTGCCACCAAATTAAATATATGTACAACATATGACATGTGCTCAAGGAAATTATATATATATATATGTATATATATATATATATACATTCATATATTTTTATTATTCGAATTCTCAAAGAATATTGGTAGGTTATAATCTCAATGACAGTTTATTGTTTGTTTCAATATGTAATACTGGACAATAGTCTTTCCCCGAAAGCTAGTATCTCTTTTTAATGCGGCACCATATAGGGGGATACCAACTGTCGAAAGTAATTTTGACGCCCAGTTTCCTACCCAGACGGAGACACCTGAGCTCAGACGATGCGAACCTGTAATAGGGTTTTTAATTTTTCCATCGCAAATCTTTACTTAATGATATAATGTAATATATATACAGATTACATATTACATTGTACAATATTCAATCCGTGTAAATAATACTGAGAAACTAAGTCTGACTTATTAAAAACACAGACAGATACGTTATTTTAATATTTATTTCTCATTAATGTAAATAGAGGACATTTGGCAAATAAATTACAAATAGTTAAATTATTTTTATATAGTTAAAATACTACTTTCAAATCAATAGAACATATATTATGTATGTACTTTCTGTACATTTAAGTCGTTTTTATGAAAATGTGTGTTTGTACTCCTACATATTATTACAAATTATATTTGAATAAAGTGTACTATGAATATTCTGAAAGTTTAAAAACATATCAAAGTTTCTGAGCATTTCCCTTTAATTAATTTGACAGTTGATTTTTTATAGATGCATCTTAACCCTTAAATTGTGACATATATTTCAGAAAAATGGACCAAAAATAGAAAATATGTTTGGCTGTTTAATTTTGTTCTTTATATTTCTATAAAAGTTAGAAATTTTTTTTTATTACAAAAATAAAATTTTAAATGCAATAACTGCTGTATTAATAATGTTTTTACATATAGATCAAAAAGTAATTGGTTACACACACATCTTATTCAATTAGAGCAAATTAAACTTTGATGCTAAATAAAATATAACTTGTAAAATATAATATAAAAAAACAACAATATGATTTTCAATACATACATTTTACAAATCCTTTACATTATAGTCAGTGGCATAACGGAGAACATTTGGAGCCCCCTGTGAAGTCAAGTTTTGGGCCCCAAGTTGGATTTTATAAAGGGTAGGTACTTGGGGGAAGTCAGGCTTTGGGGCTTCCTAGAACCCTGTTCTCGGCAATGTGGGGGTTACGGTGGCGTACGATAGGCCATTGAGTCCAAATCCGCCACTATGTCCCCAAAACACGGTACTACATACAAGCCCATATCGCACTCTTTGCAATTATCTCGTGTCTTACATCTTATCACGTCTCACCACTAGTGTTATGTATTAGGAAAATAGTGAATTAAGTATCCTAAAGTAGAAACGCACTCGGCTCGGGCTTTACAAAATAGAAACGTTAATTATTCTCCGGCCCGAAGTCAGTTCGGACATTACAAATGCTGCACGGAGTAGTTGCCCGAACTGTATTCGGGGGACACTGGAAAGCCATTAAGGTATCCGACTACTTTCGTAACCATGATTTTACAAAAGCGTATAAATGGATAATATTTATGATATTTCGTGTCACTTAGATTAGAAAATGTAAATAAAATTGTTTCCAGAAGAGTATTACAATAAGAAATTATTTAAGTACAATATTTTGACAAAAAATGAACCTAGAATGACCCATTTTCGAAATATTCTCCTTTTGTGAAAAATGCTTCTATTATATTAATATTTTGCCTGTATATAACTCAGACCTCTGTACAGAGGCTTAACAAGAAATTTTAAAATATATAGCTTAGAAGTGGGTTTATCCATGTCTTAAGACAACAGAGGGGAGACATTTTAAGAAAAAAAACACCGATTATTATTTCAAATGGTTGTAACTCTAAAAATAGGGTGAATCTTTCAAAACTCATAGTTGAACCTCTGTACAGAGGTCTGAGCTATATACAGGCAAAATATTATTATAATAGAAGCAGTTTTCACAAAAGGAGAACATTTTGAAAAAAAGGTTATTCTAAGTTAATTTTTTCAGCCGAAATATTGTATTTAAATAATTTTTTTGTCAAAATGCCCTTAAAACAATTTTAAACATGTATTCTAATCTAAGTGAAAGATCATGAAAATTATGCATTTATGCGTCTTTTTAAAATCCCGGTTCCGAACGTAGTCGGACTCCTTAAGTAAAGAAAAGGTATTTTTTGACTATATATAAAAAAATGAAGTATTTATTTTCAAAGACGTTTTACTTTCTGTTAAAATTTAGAAACCACATATTTATTATGTCTATATCTGGGATTCATTTTCACATATAAAGTATATTTTTTGTAATGTTATAAGTCAAAATGTATATAACAGTTAATAAAGAAGACAATTTTTTTCGTATTCCCTTATCACTCATGAAAAGCAAAAGTATACGATACTTTTATCTACGACACTTTTTCATGTAACTTGTCACTTCCAAAGTATACCCTGTAGAATAGTATTGTAACAGTCAAGAATTTTGTTTCTTCGTTAACGTCTTTAAGAATATCACTTTTTGTATTTTTTTAAATACTGAACATTGTCAAAACATAGGATGATAAAATGTAGCTAAAAAGAACTAATTGTCTCAGTAGACCGATAACTAGTAATGATTAGGATAAGTTATAATGTATTATAATAGTTTATTTAGGATCATATATATTAATTTTAGCAAACGATATTCAACAAAAAATGTCTTTCGAATTTTTGTGTAGAATTTTGTTTAAAATACATATAAGTTAATGGGTTGTAAGTAATAAAAATATTTAAAAGCATATAGCACACATAAAACATTCCGCTTGTGTTATATTTTTTCAGTAAATTTAACCCTAAAAAATCATCCAAAAATGGCAGTTGCATCGCTGAAAAAATGCATAAATCGGCAGTACATGGTCATTGATTTCCATTGTACTCAAGCTATTCTCATGGTTTTTTTTATCTTCACATTATCTACCCGGCTTTTCCCGAGCTGAGCTCGGGTAGGTGAAACGTACCACCCTGGTTCATCCCGAATGTAGCTCGGGCACTGTGGACATTTACACTGTACAATCGGCCTTTCCCGAACTATTTCACATGTGTTTTTATGGTTCCAAATGCTTTTTCTTACACTTCTAGATAAGCATAGAAAGTTTGAAATTTTTTTATCCATAAACTCGAAATAAAATGTAATTTCTATAAAATGGGTTGTATTTTATAGAAATGACATTCTTTATAAACTTAAAGGGTTGTGTATTGTTATAGAAGATGTTAAACATCAAATATATATAAAAAAGAATTAAAAATAGAGAAAGTGATAATTATGAGGGAGAAATAATAAGGATGATGAATCGCTTATCAATTAATTCAAAACTACTTGTCTGGGATAAATGTTTTTGAATATTTTTTTCTGCTAATGTAAATAAAAAAAGATGAAAAGTAAATTCTTTTTAAATTAAAAGGCTTATACGATATTCTTATAATCTGTATGATCAGACACAAAAGAACTATCACTTTACATATACATGTATGTATGCATATCTATATCTATATATATCTATATATATATATATATTCCTTTTTCAGAGACGCAAAATAAAAAAAAATGTGTAAAACTTCAAATTTTCTAAATCAAAGTTTTTATTAAAAAATTATAATTATAAATTTTTTGATTGTTCAGTACGATATTTAAGAATATTACTAATACAGCTAAATAAATAAACAAACAAAAAGTTTTAGAATACTTAAAATTTTTACTGTATATTTTGACAATAAAAAGTTTTAATATTTTTTTTTATATATATACATAACCACTGATATTATTAAATTTTATGTACACAGAATTTTTTATGTTAATACCATTAATCCATGTATAAACTTCAGAAATACATTTTCCCACTACAATTACTTTCAACGTGATAAATCAAAAGCATTTTTAAGAAGGAGAAATATTAAATATAAAAACTTTATCAAACGAAACAGAAATGATGAAATAACTTTTCAAGTGGTTACAGTTATGAGTTTCCTTTGCCTTGGAATTTTTTAATCCTAATTCGGAATCAAAGATAAGAATACGGTAGATTATGCCATGTTAAATGAATTTTAACTTCAAATTCCCAATAGAGTAAGGTGTAATAATTAGGGGAGGGAAATTTATATCAGGTTTTCTTATATCACAACTAATAATTCAACATTTCACGATCTATTATAGATATTTTTATTATTCTAAATTGAGGTTAGTGACAAAATTAATCAATTTGGTGCTGAGGGATTTTTGCATTTCAACAAAAGTCTGTTTTTCATCCACTCATTAATCTTGACACTGGAGTTTCTGAGATTTATGAAAAATATAGATACCTAGAAAAGTAATGAGGCATTCGAAGTAATGTTTTGGAAGTCTGCCCAGCAGCATCTAATACGAGTTAAAACCAATAAGCTAGGTAATATATTGTGAAATATATTGCCGTGCTTAGAATTTATTTCTGCGTAGATAGAATTATTTAAATCAAGTCACGTTATACTAACTTCAGTTTGCATACGTATGTGAAATATTTGTAATTATTTTAAATAACATACGACTGTATTCATGAACATCGATTACTGTATAAGGGTTGCCCAAATGAAAAGTGGGCAGGTTCAATAAAAAGAATGATTTTATTGGAAATCAAAAGAAATCACAATGGGGGTTGTAACACACGTCCCATCGCTTCAGCAACAGATCTTTGTCTTCACTCTAGAAAGAAAGCGGTTGATTCTTGAGAAAATACTGCCCGGTACCGGTCTGCCCTATTGACCAAATAGTAACGAAATACTGTCTTAAATGTGGTCTTAGGGCCTAGAATTCCCAGGGTGACAAATACGTGCTGTACAGTGGGTGCCTTGGTTTCACTGCAGACGTGTGGACGGACATTGTCATGGAGATTTGATATCCTTTGCAGTCCTTCTCGAAAACTTTTGCACCAGCTGCTCTCAGACTTTGGATCTGAACAGTGCACGCCATAGATTACCACTATTCGTTGATAGATGTCCGCATTAAACTCACCTCTTGGAATCAGAAACCATACTCCCTTGCGTTGTTCCGATCTGAACACATCCCTATATGGTAGTGCTTCTCAAACTTTCAATATTTGTGACCTAATATTTAATCAGAATTTTCACATCGCGCCCCCCTTACACACAAATAACAATACATCGAATTCAATAATACTATACTTTGACGCTAAAACTGCAATACGATTTTATCCTCTTAAATGCCACAGGCGTATATAAACGTATTACTCAACCTGTGCATTAAATGTCCCGGACATATATATATACGTCTTTCTGTAGCATGATTTTTTTCCGTGCACTGCTATCCATAATATTATTCTGAAGGCTTTGGAATGCAAAAAAAGGACATTCACAGTTTTTGTGAAGGATTTATTTATTCACATACGCTCGCTTCGAGGAAAACGGTGGCAATGGGGAGCTAATCACGCAACTTTTAATCGGCAGTTAAGGAATTATTTATGAACATTACAAAAATTATCAAGATAAGTTTTAATTTTTTTATATAATTAAATGTGAAAAGCCAATGGGGTCACTGGTAATTATTAAATTTTTTCTTAACTTAGTATTTTTAAATTAATTATAAAATACATTATGCAGTACTGATACATTTATAGGTGTATTATAGCAGTGTAAATATTAATTTTTTATTTTTTATTGTAACAGAAAGTATTTTGTTTGCTTTTAATAAATTAATATATTTTTTAAATAATCTTTTGTTTTCGAATTTTTCAATATGCTCGCGCCCCCCTCGCAGAGTTATCACGCCCCCTATGGGGGCGCCCCACAGTTTGAGAAACACTGCTATATGACAAGATTTTACTTTTGATTAATTTCCTCTACCACTAACAGGTTTCACTGTTAAACATCGAAAGCGGTGTGCACTTCCTGCCAGCCTTCCTGTCACTGTTAGGTGGCTCTGCTATAGCCGAACTCATTCTGATCCAATCGCATATGTCCCCATTTCATTCGGGTATCCCTTATAATATGCTTAGTAAAATTTAGAGTTGATTGTATCGTTTCAGTGGAAAAGTCAAATATTAATGGTTATATAAATTATTCGTAATTTGACGCAGCGAGGAGTTTCACAATGCAGTTGAAAGTACTAAAAGTACTTTTAAAAAAATATTAATTTTTTTCTGTGAAAATAAGAATTTTGATTCAATGTAGAGTCGATTTGATTCAATCATCGCGCCCCCCTCCATACAATAACATAGTACTTAATTCAATAATACTATACTTTGCCGCTAAAGCTACAATACGACATAAACCTCTTAAGTACCACCGGCGTATATAAAAGTCTAGCTCAGCCAAAGTGTTAATCGCCCGGACGTATATATACGCGTCTTTCCGAAGTACGATCTTTTCTGTGCACTGCTATCCGTAAAATTTTTCCGAAGACTTTTGAATACAAATAAAGGACCTTGACAGTGTTTACGAAGTATTTACTTATTTCAGAGGATTTGCATATTTATTCGTTTCTGGCGGTATTTGGGAGCGAATCGCGTAACTTTTAATCGGCAGTTAGGGAATTAATTATCAAGATAAGTGTTACAAACAATCAAGATAGTGGTTAGTTTTTAGTGACAAGGCTCATTGGTAGTTATTTTGTTCTTAGTATTGTTAAATTACTTATAAAATACATTATGCAGTATTGATGCACTTATAAGTGTATTATATCAGTGCCGAGGTATATTTTATGTTTTTATTCTTTCAGAATGCATTCTGTTTGCTTATTTCAGTGAATTAATATTTCTTTAAATAATCTTTTGTTTTCGACTTTTCAATATGCTCGCGCCCCTCTTGAGAGGCGTGCCCCACATTTTGAGAAACAATGATTTACATAGCTATAGTTTTTTTTCTAAATTCTGTATTTCTCTATTTCTCTAACCTTATTTGAATATATTCCTGATTGCTTTCGTTATACTTATAAAACTTTGACTTATTTTCATGAATACAAACCTTAAGTCATATATGTTTTGTATCCGCCCTTGAAAAATTCGAAACTATTGTCCATTTTTTCAAGTGATAAAAGAAAAAAAAATGTCAGCGTATGAATTGTGGAATAAATGTTATTTCTTATACTGAAATCAATTTTTTTCCCTCAATGTTGTAATATCTAAAACCAAAGGTTATTCGGTATAAAATACACTTTCATAAAAGTACTAGGTTGCGTTCTTGGTTGTTTTCATTATTTCTGAAGTAAATCTACTTGCTTTTGCTATATGAAAAAAATCTTCAATTAATTTTCACTGACAATGAACAATTTTGAGTATTATCGTTGGAAATGTAAGATAATTAATTAATTAAAATTAATTAATTTGTACTAACTCCCAGTCAATTGCGTCCATGCGGTCAAAGATATACTTTGTCCAATAGATTTGAAATATACTCCTAAAACTTATTCGAAACACATATACATTCACGAACTTTAAAAAAAAAAAGAAATACCTGTCATTTAATGAACTGCGATCTAAAGCTACTTTCAAAGCTATTGATAATATTTAATTGTAACCGCGCAATTCAATTTTTTCCACACCACACCCTATGGGAGTCATTGAATATAACTTTATAAGAAAGCGCATATTACTCAATAAGAAAGTATTTACTCTCTGGAAATTAGTTATGAACTTGTAACCAATTGCGCAGAATGGACCAAGTAGTAATTAGCAATTAGAATTATTCGGTAAAATTAGCGTCACTCAAAGTAATTGACAATGTGACGAAGAAAATTATCTTCACGAAATTTAATAAACTAACTAATTCATTAAAGAAAAAAAAATGTTTTTCCTGTTTAAAAAAATAATCCCTCTATTTCGTATGATCTAATGCAATTCCTAGGAATCTAGGTAGTTACTTTTTTAAAACATATGAAACACAACCGATCGCTCAACCGGTATAGTGGTTAGTGACGCTTACTGCGGGGCCGTAGGGACTGGGTTCAAATCCTGGAGAGGACATGGATGTTTGTAAATGTGTATAGTGCCTTTGTGGCATGGGGGTACTCTAAATAGCCGTCGAGCCGCAAATCCTCTCGTGTGATTGGTGGAAGGGCTAGAGAGGTGGGAGGCCCTGACCACCTCCAGGTGCCCTCCCTCAAAATTAGGGTGGAAACGAGCCAAATCGTACTGTCACCTTTATGGTGCTCAAAGCTACGGCTATCGACAGGCGTCCCTTTGCACGATGAATGTCGTGGGCCTCGATCTGGCCCTTGCCGATCAGGTGGCAAAAGTAACAACAATAAACATAGTTAAATATCACAAAATGACTTCCGTGAAATATGGTTGAAAATTAAACAATTATTTATTTATTATATATATATATATAAGTTCTTAACTCACACATTTACACTGACACATACTGTGCCACCTCGAGATATCTGGAAGTAAGCATATATAAATACAATGACTGCCGGTTACAAGATAACTCGTTGTGTACTCTTCAAGTTTAGATTGATTGTAATTGTTCATGGAATATTCTTAACTAAATGAATTTGAAATTATTAAAAAGAATGAATAAAAATTTATTTAATATTTTTTTCTAAGAAAAGTGCTTATTATATCACTTTTTTTTATCAAAAAACTAATCAGATGAGGAAAACACACGTACACGAATAAGACGCCACTGCAAACCTCTTGAACCGCTACTATAACTTTAATTTGTATTTGTACCCTTACTGATTGTTTTTGCCTGTTAATTATTATGTTTTCCACTTTTCTGCTCTCAGAGTCGAATCGCCTTATAAGTTTCTCCACAATGAGGTTAATTAAAGATCTGCATTATTGGCACAAATGAAATTAGGGAATGAGCTTATAAAATCAAAATAAATGAAAAGAAAACTTTTTTGTGTACCTGAAAAATTTCATTAAAAGAAAAAAAAACATTTAGACTTCATAAGCGGTACAAGAATTTTATTCAACGTCCCCAGCTATGAGTTATCTCGATGTATATTTTTTTTAATCCTCAAATTATTATGAATGCCATTCCAGTACTATATATGTTACTTAATATTATTAAATGTAAAATTTCATGTTTAGCTTAAAATAAAATCTTGACATCCATGTCAAGGCTACCTGGCAATGTGTGTGAAGTAGTTAAACATCTACTTAAAAATTACTTAGAAATGATTTAACAATGGTACATTACAGTAAACAAAAAAAATCAATTGAATCTTTCAAATTCATTATCAAGCACGCAAATTAATAGTGTTTTTTTTAACAACTACAGCTATTGAAAACTATGTTGGGCGTTTAATATTGCAAATGGAAATTATTTATTTCGCAAGTTTAAAAGGTATCGATTTGAGAAAAAAAAATATAACACCTTCAAGATATTTGAAAGGTTTCATTCAATGGAGAAATTCCAAGTTCAGTCGGAAAAATTCTTCTTGCCACCTGCGACATCGAAAATAAGTTTTCTTTGATTAGAGTTAAAGTGATTTTTCCCCTTGACTTATCCTATGTATAAATTTTCAGATACACTCATATACGTTCCTGTAAATTTACTTGTTTGTCGATTAAAAGTCTGAAATAAAATTCGGACAAGGTGTTCAATATTTTTTTTTTGGTTCAAAGCATAAGAATGTGTATGTTTGTATAATTTAACCTGCGAGAAGATACTCGATGCTAACGTAAGTGGTCAAGCAAGGTAACATAGTCACCCTAAACCTTTTTTTAATGTTTATTTTTATTTGACACGATAGAAATTGTAATTACAGTGAATAATTTAACTAAGAGAAAGTATGCTTGCCTGCGTTTAAGGAATTTTCTATTTTTCTTTTATGATTTGAAAAAAAAATATCCAATCAAACTGAACTAAAATGATTCAAATGCGGGTTGCTTTAAAAAAGGACATAAATCACAGACAATTTTCCCTAAATTTACAAGAATGATATTTGCAGGCAAAACTCTTCTATTTTATTCAAGTTATTGTAGTTTTATTGTCCTTTAATGATCAATACATAGCATGTAGAATTTTTCTCGCTCTTGTGTTTTTGGCAGGGTGCAGTGTGTCTTGTGGTACATTTGCGGCTTCATATCTTTCTTGATGAAATTCTTTAGGCAGCATCTGAAAACTTTCCTTTCAGCTCAAACGTTTCATGTGCATCATTTTTCTCAAATTTACTTCACTATCAGGATTAATATCCATTATTTTAGCAGATTCTTCGCTTGGTTGATTAGTTTCAGCCTCATCCAATAAAGATCGCAGATGCACATTTCTTTTCTTTTCCTTTTTTAATAAATATTCTGTTTCTTCGCATTTATAAGCCATAATGAATCGTACAACACAGCAAGCAAAACCAATAAGTCGTTCACAGGGGGAAAATGTAACCTGTGTTCATAGGAAATATTTTGGAACAAAACTGGTCGCGCGATGAACTCTGTTACCTCAAGTACCTTAAGCTATCCGACTGCGTTCGGTACCGTGATTTTAAAAAAGCACATTAATGGATAATTTTCATGATATTTAGCGTCACTTAGATTAGAATACATGTATAAAATTGTTTTAAGGACATTTTGACAAAACAAAATATTTAAATACAATTTTTCGGCAAAAATTAACTTAGAATTACCTTTTTTCAAAAAGTTCTCCTTCTATGAAAAATACTTCTATTATAATAATATTTGGCCTCTATATAGCTCAGACCTCTGTACAGAGACTTAACTATGATTTTTGAAAAATTCACATTATTTTCAGAGTTACAACCCATTAAAATAATTATCGGCATTTTTTTCTTAAAATTTCTCCCCATTATTGTCGTAAAAATTGATAAACCCACTTCTAAGTTATATATTTCAAAGATTGTAGTTGCTCCTCTGTACAGAGATCTGAGCTATAGACAGGCAAAATATTATTATGATAGAAGCATTTTTCACAAAAGGAGAATATTTTGAAAATGGGTCATTCTATGTTAATTTTTTTGTCAAAATTTTGTACTTAAATAATTTTTTATTGTAATAGTATTCTTGAAACAATTTTATATACATTTTCTAATCTAAGTGACACTAAGTATCATAAATATTATCCATTTACACGCTTTTGCAAAATCATGGTCTCGAACTTAGTCGGATACCTTAAGATCGCAAAAATAGTTTACCACTCCGAAGAAAGAGGGAGAGGTGTGACAAACGCATTTTAGTTCACACGAAGACTTTCATATAAGAATACTGATGAGGTCATTTGTAAAAAATAAACAGTTTTCCTAGTACTAAAGATTACTTGAGACTAGGGTGTCTGTGTCCCTTGCGAATGCTCACGTGTTAAGAAGTTTCTAACTGTATTGCATTTTCATATTCTGCCATTGAGGAAATAATCGGTAAACAATAAAGGCTTAATAAACAATTAATTTTATTATTCGATATCATTCATGAACAACATCTGCATCTATGACTTTTAAAATAAAATTCAAGAATTTATAAAATGAGCATAACATATGAAGAAAAGCCGATAGATTTGTAAATATGAATTCCGATTATTAATTACAAAGTTACTCCAGTTTACTTATTCCATGAAAAAATTGATCTCGTTCTTTTCTTATCCATCAAAGAATTTTAGTTTTTGCGGCGATTTTTCTGTTTCTACCGGATATCCAAACGCAATATCAGATTCATGAGATTGTTTATGGAATTACGGATAAAGAGACAACTCTTTTGCTTAGAAAACTTGAAGAATATGAACAGGGAAGATTTGATTTCTTCTTGTCTGATTCTAATTTTTTTTCACTGCAAAATGAAAAGGAATACACATGAGCTAGCCTCTCAATATCAAAGTCCATCCCATAACAAAGTATTCTAATTCATTCTAATACATATAATGAAGGTCTCATTGAAACAAGTAATATAAAAAAAAATTAAGTCAATTCCTACTTTGAATGGAAGAATATAACGTATTTAATAACGATTGAAAATTTGAATAAGATATACATATATAGGAGGAGAGAGTGAACTAATAGTAGGAATTGAATAAATTCAGATATTTTGCCATACCTCAAGTTCTGTACTTAAATACTATACTATAAATCTGTGCTATTATACTATTGAAAAAATACTGCGTTACTAACAAAAATGAAGAATTTTCTTTGTTTTTCTTACATTTTTTTGACTAATAATTAAATAAAGCAAATGTTTTTGGTATCATTTTGTTCGCAATTTCATGTAAATTTTAGATCAGTTTACGAATATTAAATATGTTTACAAACTCGGAAGTTATTCATCAAAAACCGCGACTAAAGAAACACAAGTAGTCTGTGAGATGAATTACAATTAACCAATATTAAATAAAATCTTGTGTTGGTGAACCAACTTTCCTGGATTTTTCACGGAAATTTAATGCTATGTTTTGTTTCTCGGTAAATCGTTTGCGTCATTAGTTTAACTGAATGCTTTAACACATGAGAAAAAAACCTTTTAAAGTTTTGACACAAGTCGCCAAAAGGGTCGCTAAGTCGCCAACGTGGCTGTATTAGCAAATCTTTAAATAATTAGTTTTAATCAATTAATTATTATTAAATTATTGTATTGTCATCGAAAATGATCCTGTATATAAAATTTTAGCTCAATTCAGCGCTTTAAAATGTATTTTATTAACCATTGAAAATTCCACCAAGATAAATAAATAAAAATGCAAATATATAAATAAATAATTATATAGACAGTGCAAGCTAATAGGAGGAATTGAAAAAATAATAGCAAGAGTAAAAAGTGCGAATTTTTTTTTTATAAAAATATATTGAAAAAGTAACACTTGATTCAATATATGCAATATTATGCTTCTTTTGTTGAGTAGGGATCCTCTAAGAAGGGATTTATGGAAAGCAGCTCTCAAGTATCGGTTAAAAAGGCGTTATACATAAAAATATTCCCCTTCTTTCGGTTAGATTTACTGACTTGAACTTTGATAAACATTTTCTTTTGTGTATAAATCTGCTAATAACAGGTTAGAGTAAAACAACTGCAGGATGACAGTGATAACACTTCAATTTTTAAATAATTTCATTTACAGATTCGGGATTGTACAAGCATGTTTCTTTTGTTAAATGGAGATCTACTGTAAATGGGAATCAAGAACATCAACTACAGGAGTTGGTTTGAATTTATTTTATAAATTCAAGTCCTGTCCTTTTTTTTTTAATCTAGAGGAGGGAGCTGAAAGGATATTTTTTGTAAACAATCGACATTTAATTTTTAGATAACAATAAAAGGGTCTTATAATCGTATAATCAGGGCTTCGAACTAAAACTGTACCTAAAACTGGAAAAAAAATATCTTAATTTGGTCGGAACGAAAACTGGAACCAAACAGAAAAAGAAATATCGGTTTATTTCGTTTCGATATGTCTTTGGTCATTTTGTAGCATAAGTAAAATGTGCTAAACCAGCACAGAAAAAACTACTACGTGACAATTAGTTACTCAAATATTATGATATCTTTGAAGTTCAAGGTGTAGGAAAGTATATGATGCAAAACATCAGTTAGATCATCCGAAATAGGGATAAGTTGTACTTTTCGAGAGGTTTTAGCTATTTATAATCAATTAGTTTATAAAATAACTTTAAAACTCTTTATTTTTCACTCTCTCTTTTCAACTGTCTATCATTAGTTATCTTATGTATTAACTAGTTATTTCATAAAATAACTATGTCAAGTATGAAATTTTTCATCTATTATATACATTAAATGACTTGTCTAGTTATTTCATGAAATACCTACTTATTCTTTGAAATAAATGAAATATACACTTTAACTAACTTATACACCATAGAATGTTTTGCGTTAGGTCCTTTAATCAAAGTTTCAATTATTGAATTTTCACAAATTGCATTGCTTACATGTTGCTAAACAAAGGTTTGTTTTAGTTTCTAGTTTGAGTAAAAGGCCTAGTCGATTTATGTTGTGCTTTCAAATTCTAGCTTCCTTGCTTGTATGAAACTGCTTAAAAGTCACTGTAATCAGCCGTTTAAATGATAGTAATGAATATTTCAATTAGATTCATCATAGACACTCAGCTTACAATCTTAGCGCTTTTAAAAGCTCATCCGAAACATTTAATTGCATTTTTAATAAAATAAGTGCTATGAATAAAATGACAAATATTCAATTACGATATGAATTATGAATAACTTCGCTGCACTTAAAAGATACATTTTGATGAGAAATTAAAATTAAGAGTGTATTCAATTTATCCATGCTTTGGGGAAATTATAAATTTATAAACGTGACTCAGATTATATATACCGATACACGCAATTCTAAAATAGTATTTTGGGAAGATATGATTAAATTAACGATCCTAAAATGCATTTGAGATTAACCATTGTGAGACGTACTGAACAATTTTTGAATACAAATTAAAAAGAATCTTGGGAAAGGAACAAACTTTTGGAATGGAAAGTTACCCTTTTGTTATTGGATGATTTATTTTCATTAAAAATGCATTAATGCATGCATTGTTGATTACTTTTGATTAAAATTTATTTTTGGATCATTATTTTTAAGTCATTTAACTGTAGGAGAAATTTTTATTATCAATTTGCCTGGGGAAAAATAATTCTAAATATGTTTAATGGCTTTCTAAAATGAAATTTTAAAAATCTAAAATAATACTACAACTACCCACAAACATACACTACCACCTATTAAAAATTCTATACCAGGAAAGATAGAAAGTAGAGGAATCTCTAATTTATAATACATGGTGCTTCTAAAGTGCAGAATCAGATATTTTACTGATAATCAAAGTAATGTGCAGATTAACTAGGGCAGTGTTTCTCAAACTGTGGGGCGCGTCCCCTAGGGGGCGTCATAACCCTACGAGGGGGGCGTGGGCCCCTTGAAAAGTTGAAAAAAAATTTTTTTTTTTAATTATTAACTTACTGAAAGTAAACAAACAAATGCATTTTGACATAATAAAAAAAATAAAATAATCATTTACAATATAATACACTTATAGATGTATTAGTTGTGGACAATCTATTTTATAATTAACTTATCAATACTACAATAAGTTAAAGATAAGTTTAATAAATACCAGTGACTCTATGGATTTTTCATATATAAAATTATATGCCAACATTAACACTTATCTTGATAATTCGTACGGTTTATAATTAATCTCTTAAATGCCGATTAAAAATTATGCGATTCGCTCTCCAATGCCCCCGTTTAGCACGTAGGTAAGCGTATGTGGTGTATTGAGGGGGTGGGTGGTAGAAAAGGGATAAATAATCAAATCCTCTGATAAGTGAATCCTTCGCAAACACTGTCAAGGTCATTTTATTGCTTTCTAAAGCCTTCGGAATAATTTTATGGATACCAGTTCACAGAAAATATATAACTTTGGAAAGACGTATATATACGTCTGAGGGCAATGAAAGCAGTGGCTGAGTGAGACATTTATATACTTTGGGAGCTTAAGAGGTTTACGTCGTATTGTATGTTTAGCGTCATAGTATTATTGAATTTAATACTCCGCTATTGTACGGAGGGGGGTGCGATGCAAATTATGATTGAATATTGGGTCGCAAACATTGAAAGTTTGAGAAGCACTGAACTACGGCATTTTTATTTCTAAAATTACTTAGATAATCTGCGCATTGCCTATTTATATTCATTAAAGGGAAAATACGATTTTTTTCTTGAACAATAGCACCACTGCCGTAGCTAGTCTTGAGTAGGCCCTGTATCAAAATCCCTATTTGTCGCCTTTTGACATTTATGATTATATTCTTACACATAATGGGGCCCCTGTATCATGGAGGCCCCGTATCATTGGTCCGGCTGATACGGAGGTAGCTATTCCCCTATACAGCATCCTTTTCTACACTTAAATTAGTTTAATGTTACGTATTTATTTTTCTCATATCCAATGAATTAAGTCAATACATTCAAACAGTCAGCAAATCAAATAATAAAATCAATCATTAATCAGATAACAATACTACAAATAATTGCGCAATTTGCAATGTTATTTCAATTAAGGAAATGAATTTGTAAGGCATATGATAAAACTAGGCTCACTTATGGATGCACTCTAAAGATTGCAGACACTTTGAGCTGAATGGCAATGGTTTTAGCGACAAGAACAGTTATAAAGGGTCTATCCGCGAGTCTCTCATTAATCTTCTTTTGGAAATTGATTTCTTTAAAATGTTCTATTGAAAAATTTCTTCTAAGACATGGTTTATGTAAATGGAGGCTTATATTTAAGCGTTAACTTTTAGGTACGATAAGAGAGAGAGATTTCAGATGATAGAAGTTAGTGATTAGTAAAGAAAAGCTACTCAAGAGTGGTTTGACGTTTAATTGCTTAGTATTTAAAGATTATTAATTGACGATATAGTCAATCTTATTCTTGAATAATATTGACCAGAGGTCAAATAGCTGAGAAAGAAATTACGGTAATTTAGACCGTAAGTAATCAAAGAATGCTAAACGTAACTTAATGGAATCTCATTATAAATTATTAAATATCTTTTCTACGTGTAGTTGCTCTTATACTTTATAAAGTGTACATTTCCTATCCATGGTTGTTGAAATTTAGTAAACGAATAATAAACTAGAATTGTTCTGACAATAGCAGATCTTTATTCTAACTCCCAAACACCAATGAGAATGGGGCGGCCCATTCAATACACAGTCATTTCTAATACATTTAGATTTCCAATTCTATTTTTTGAAAAACCTGCCTACTACTAAAAACAATGGGAGAAACAAACTTTTGAATTTTAACGATACAAAAACCGTTAATGTGCACATTACCTAGGTAAAATGCGAAAAACACTTAATTCTACTAATTAACGCAGCAAAAACAAAGTTGTTCTGCGTATTAGCTTGGTATTATTAACGTTAATGACTCTCTTTTGAAGTTTTAGGTATCCGAACACCTTCAAAGTACTTTTTTAAAGAAATAGCACACTAAAACAATATATGTGCTTTTTTAGGAATGGACACCAATAAATATTAATATGTAACTAACAATATTTTTAAAAAAACACCATCTAAATCGTACAAAAATTACATTTTTGAATGAAAATTTGCAATACTTTTAGAACCTTCAAATCGATAAAAGAAAAAAAAGTAATAAACTTATATCAGTGAAAGTATTACTACAACAAATCATTATTTAAATAGTAGGCCATTGCTCAAAAAATGTCCTTAGAGTAAGAAATATTTTGGTACATTTTCTAGAAAATAATATAAATATCAGGTTCAAAAGGTTTTATGGAAATGCATTTATAACATTCTGAGTTATCAGATTCGTCATGATAGATTTTGAACCAGTTAAATGCCCAATTCTGGTAGATTAAAAATCCAATTCCGATTTTTCTAATTTTATAAAATTGATTGTATCTGGGCCTCTAGGTGACATAGAAACAATAAAAGTATGTTTTGTAAAGTCAAAAGATAGATCTAATCAATAAAATAAAAAATATATGTTTTGACCGAATTTTCTCATTTCCGGATACCTTAATGGTAACATACACCATATGTTGATGAAAGCAAGTTGGAAGAGTTTTTTTTCTTTTCAGTGTCTCCACATGAATATATCCATCTTGATACTTCACACAAGAACCAGGATTCGTTCGGAAAAAAAAAATTCAATGATAATTTTGTAAGCATTATCACAATTGTACGTACTATTGTAGGCTCATCTGTCTTTGCTACAGTCTCAAGGGAGTCCGCCACATTGGCTGTCATACTAACGATTTGTAGTGGTATAGAGGTTGTAGCATTGTCCATGTTGAATACTTGTCCAACAAATGATCCAAGTTCCTTACGCTGAGTATGATACATTGCTGTATGATCCCACAAGGTTCACAGGCAATACGTCCCTTAGGCAGTGTTTCTCAAAGTTGCAATATCCGCGACACAATATTCAATCCTAATTTTCATCGCCCCCCCCTCCCTGCATACAATAATGTATTGAATTTAATAATATTGTACTTTGACACTTAAACTATGACGCAATTTTAACCTTTTAAGCCCTCCCAGCGTATATAAACGTCTCTCTAAGCCAAAGCCTTTATTTTTCCGGACGTATATATACGTCTTTCTGAAGTATGATCTTTTCTGTGCACTGCTATCCATAAAATTATTCCGAAGGCTTTGGAGTGCAATAAAAGAACCTTCACAGTGTTTGCGAAGGATTTACTTATTTCAGATTATTTGCTTCTTTCACAAATGCATGATATACGCGGCTCTACGTGGAAAACGGTTGGCATTGGGAAGTGAATCGCATAAATTTTAATCGGCAGTTAAGGGATTAATTATAAACCGTACAAATTATTAAGATAAGGGTTAATTTTTGTTTCTAATTATAAAAATAACTAGCCAATGGGGTCACTGGTAATTAATAAACTTGTTCTTAAGTTAATAGTATTAAATTAATTACAAAATACATTACGCAGTACTGATGCATTTATAAGTATACCATATCAGTGTAAAGATGCATATTTTATTTTTTATTATGTCAGAATGTATTTTGTTTGCTTACTTTCAGTAAATTAATTTTTTTTTAAATAATCTTTTGTTGACGATGTTCAATATGCTCGCTCCCCTTTCATAGAGCTGTCACACCCCCAAGAGGGCGTGCCCCACAGTTTCAGAAACGCTGCCCTTTGGCGTTAGTGTTTTGGAATCACTGAATTTTGTGCTTATTTCTGTGTGATCCTTCTCCTGGACTTGGTGATTTTACTTTGGAAGACCTTCTAATCCTTAAGGATAAAGATCAATGAAAGCTTATTTATCGAGGAGGAGGTAGGTCACATTTCTGTTGTTTTCGAATTCCGACACGAGACAGTAAGAATTGCTTCTTTTTAAACGAGAAATGTGACTTTTACAGAAACAAGGAACATTCGAATGCGACTAACGGATGAAGAGTAAAATTTTCCCTTTTATACTGAGTTTTATGATGTCATTACTTCTACTTTTACAAATGCGCTGGAATGCTAATGACTTAAGTGTTCCAGTCTGTTGTAACATTAATGCAAATTTAGCTTCTTGTCGCAAGCTATAGCTAATGCAAATTTAGATTCTTGTTGTTCATGTTGTAGCGATTTTATTGGGAGGAGTATAACATTAATGTATAATAACGGCAGAGAAAAGGCATACAAAAGGATCTTATAGATTATAGGTATTACTAAAAACCTTTTTTTTTTCAATTATTACTTTTTTTTTAATTTAATAGCGATGGTTCCATTTTGAGTGATGAAAATAAAGTAGAGTTTCCAATTCTTTCAAAGCTACTATTTTCATATGACGTATCAAACATAATATTTGGCTATATATATATATACATATATAACCCATTTTTTCGTTACATAAATTTATTTCCCTTAATAATAGTAATAATAATACGATTTAAACACCAATATGTTATGAACTAAATTTATCTAATGCATAATACATTTAAGTTTTGATGATTCTTGCATTAACGTAGTTACAATTTAATATCTTAAATTCCAAAAAAATTCAACCCTTTAACTACCGCAGGCGTATATATTCGTCTCGATCACATGATGCGTTGAGTATTTCAGACGTATATATACGTTCTGCCGATGTACGATCCTTTTCTTTGCGATGTTATTAGTAAAACCTTTCCGAAGGGTATGGATTTAATTATTTCTAATGTGTTCTTCGATTTAGATATTGCTGGATATTCATCTCTCGTTTGTAGAGAATGAAACTATATATATATATATATATATATATATATAT
>BMAV01013276.1:67843-88110 GCA_019973955.1 Trichonephila inaurata madagascariensis
CTTTCTATTCATTCATTCAAGTTCAAATACATTTTTTTATTTTTGCAGTGGTTGACACTTGATGTCAATTCAGTTTTTTCAGATATTAATTCATCAATTAAATTTTAGCCAATGAATAAATAGTAACAAACAAAAATAATAGTCTAACAGCATATATAGAAATTAAAATCATTCGTTTTGTCCTTATAACGCAATTTATAGCCCGTTGGACTTCTAATCTAAATTTCGTGGGTTCGAATCCCACCTGTGATTGCTTAGTTTCTGAGAATGTGATTTCTTTTTTTTTACTATACTATTTTATTTAAATAATTAAATTTAATTAATGAATAAATAGTAACAAGAATCAAAAAATAGTCCAGCAGCATATGCAGAAAGGAAAATGGAAAATTGCTTTCTCTCTCTTTAGTCACCTAATATTGTATTTCTGTCATATGTATAAGCATATTTATATTAGTTGCAACTATTTACTAAAAAGTATACGAAATATAATTTTTCTTTGTTGACCTAAGTAAGATATGACTTAAAAAATTGCTTTTATATCACCTGTTTTTCATTTCTATGAGATGTAAGATTTTTGCATTTATTGAAAAAAATATCCTTTCTGACTGTGAAGAGCAAATTAAGAAAATATCCTTAAAATCAATTTTAAATATTTTTAGATCGCATTTTACTTTTTGGCTAGTTATCGTTACGCCTCGATGAAATTGCTAAATAAAAATATTGCTATTATTTATTGGGTCTTGAAATTTCAAAAATTTCCTTTGGATAATAATATTATATAATTTTATTTTTGATTATTTTACAGTAAAACGCGCATAGAATTTCCAAATCCATAATAAATAAATAAATATCAGCAACGATCCCATTTTGAAAAAAAAATACACTTTAACAACTGCAAAAATTAAAACAGAAAATTTGATGTATTATACGTAAATAGTTCCTCATTAATGATGGGTTTTGACTGTACATGAACAATTTATGAGACCAGAGTTAAAAACCCGAACTTTAACCATATTTTATTTTTATACTGAAAAAAACATCAATCTCGTTTTTGTCTATACTTTTTACTCTAAATTAGTCAGAAACAACTTTCTACCTTTTCATCAGATACAAAAACTTTTGGATCATAAAAAATTCATAAATTCTGCTTCAATATTAATAAATTACCACCTTGGAAAAGGCTAACAAGCTACCAATTTGTACTCAATTTATACTCATTTTCTTCCTGACCATAACCATAAAAATAATATAATACTTAAAATTCATAGCTGGGATCATAATTTCATAAAAGGCTGAAAATACCTCTCATCTCCTAGTGTCTGTGCAGTCTTATCTTTAAATTACTGTCAACAATTCTTAATTTATTTATCTCCGTACTCAGTGGAAAAAGCACAAAAGAGGGGAAAAAGAAATTTAATTTAATTCTCGATGTTTGCGCCAGCGACTTTTATGCCTCATAAACGCTGAATACAAGGAAAGATTGTTGGGTTCTTTACTTTATCCAGAGGGGTTTTTTGATAAAAATAATAGCTCACTTGCTCACAACACTCAAAATGTGGGCTGTCCTAAAATGAAAGCATTGTTACCGCTGCAACGAACACGGTTTTGTGTGGAAGGAGATAAATTTTGTTTGGAGAATCTACACCATTTCAATAAACTATGTTAAATCTGGAGCGTCGGATAGTGGACAAATTTTATATGTTGCCTTAGTTATTATGTCACTTACGACTGTTGCAGATGCTAGAGCTCTCTGCAAAGTGCTCCCTAAAAAGCGTTGAACCATCTGAGAGATATGTGACAGGCAGGGGAGAGGGTTTTACAGTAAAGTAGAGCTTTTATTTCAGGATTTAGAGAGAAAGATATTCTCTTTTAGGAACATAAGCAACAGTCTCCTAAAACTTCTTTCCCTCTGCCTTTTTCGAGTAACAAAACTTAAATGGTTTTTTTATTTATAAACAAACAACTGTCTTATATGACACGGACTCATAAGTATTTCAAAAGTTAAAACTCTTTTGAATTGTGATTGTTCATTACTTTCATTGTTAAAAAGTAAGTGTGTATGTAAATTATTTTCTTAAAGTGGAGTATTTAATTTCACATGCTATGAAATTTCGAGTTTATTAGGAATTCAAGCTCCCTTTTTAGCACACACTTGCTTTCTTTATAAATATATAAATTCTGTAAGTTCGTTTCAAAAAAGAATTTTGCAATTATTCATAAAATAGCTACAGAATATTTATGTTAAATAATTTTAAAAGATTATTTATTTTAATTTTGGTGTTTTTTAATGGATCATAATTTGTAGTAAATTTGAACTTTATTATAGAGATGGACTTCATTTGAAGTTTAATTAAATTTTTAAATGTTTAATTAAAACATTTATTGCATCAGTTTATAAAAATTTGATTGTATACTTCAGTTTAAAAATAAAACTTGTTATATAGAATTTGTACATGGTTACAATTTTTTCCCATAATATACCAGATGTACAAGTAAATTTAAATGTAATTTTTGAAAAATTAGGTCTTTATTGTTAAAAATAGTTACAAATTGGCTACTCAAAATATTGCTCATCGCTAACTACCTTCTTCCCCTACTTTTTGGCAGGATAGGGATTCCGAGTTGAAAAAAAAATTGGTCTTTAGATGTGATCCAAGACTCCTCGTACGTTTTGCATTCTTTACAACAATGAAAGTGCTTCTTAAATTAGTTTAAAATAGTGTTGGTCTGAAAGAAAAATGCCTGGAGGATACGTTGAATAGATAGGGTATCACGTTTGAGTGTTTTTGAGTCACTATGCAACATATTGTGCATTCTCGTCGTGCAAAATCACTTTGTCGAGTCCCTGCTCATCTTCCGACAGTTTTTTCTTTAAGGTATCCAACTACGTTCGGAACCGTGATTTTGCGAAAGCGTATAAATGGATAATATTTATGATAATTAGTGTCATTTAGATTAGAAAATGTATATAAAATTTTTTTAAGAATAGTATTACAATAAAAAATAATTTAAGTACAATATTTTGACAAAAAATGAACATATAATGATAAATTTTCAAAATATTCTCCTTTTGTGAAAAATGCTTCTATTATAATAATATTCTGCCTCTATATAGCTCAGAACTTTGTACAGAGGCTCAACTAGAATTTTTGAAATATATCACTTAGAAGTGGGTTTATCCATGTTTTACGACACACACAACAGAGGGGAGACATTTTAAGAAAAAAACGCCGATAATTATTTCAAATGGTTGTAACGCTGAAAATAATGTGAAGTTTTCAAAATTATAGTTGAGCTTCTGTACAGAGGTCTGAGATATATACAGGCAAAATATTATTAGAATAAAAGAATTATTGACAAAAGGAGAACATTTTGAATAAAGGTTATTCTAAGTTAATTTTTCACGGAAATATTGTATTAAATAATTTTTTGTGTCAAAATGTCCTTAAAACAATTGCATGCATGTATTCCAATCTAAGTGACACTAAATATCATGAAAATTATCCATGTATGCGCCTTTTTAAAATCCCGGTTACGAACGTAGTCGGATTCCTTAATGCTCGACTCAAAAGCATCTTTAGTAATTGATAGAAGTCCTCTGTAATGGTTTCATTTGAATTTAGTAGCTCATTCTAATCTCTACCCACACACAGGTGAACCTAACAAATACAGAGTAGGAACTCTGATCCTTAAATATTTGGCTTTGCCATTGCTGTTTGTATAAGTTTCCCCCATGGTTTCGAACTCTTTGGATTGTGTAAAGAAAACCCCTTTCATCACCTTTTACAATTCCTTGCAAAAACACCTTCGCAATTTTGCTGTAACAGCAGCTGTTCGCAAGTGAAAAATCTTCCAAGTATCTTGGCTTTAATTCATATGACGATAAATCTGCTTGCTTTTGGACAATTTCCACAGTTTTGAGGCTAAGGAAAAAATATTTGTAGAGTCAAAAACTCTGGAAATAGTTTTTACATTTTACACCAATCTAAGTACAGTAAAGACTACAGTTCTGTGTTTTCAAACTTCCCTTATCCTCCGTGTCAAAATAACCCTTTATGAAACTTCTAAGCCAGTACTCGCATGATGCAAATTTATGGAACATGATCCCCATCAAATATCACACAACGATCTGATATTCTTCAGTTAATTTTTTTTTTTAAACGGATGCTTTCTTTCCAGAAACTGCTTTTCATTGGCACAAAAGTCCATATATTTGTAGTTCCGAAGAAAAAAAAACTGTGCTATTCTTTATTCTTCGATGAATTAAAATGTACTGAAAACTAAAGCCTAATGCACATGAAAGTCACAAGGTTATGTTACTACTAGTAACGTCCCCTCCCTCTTGTAGTTCCCTTAACCCTCGGTTAAGCGAGTGAATCTTTCAGATGCATAATAAAAATAGTTTCGGTGCTGCATTCACACAGTGGGTTGGAACATGTCCCTCGTTCTTCTATCTGCCTTTCGTTCCTCGCCCTAGGGTTCAGTGCGATTTCCTTATATTTCAAGCGGCAGGGCCCATTGAATATGTGAGATGCAGCGCTCCCAACAAGGTCAGTTTTTGTGATTTTGTATTATTTCGTTAATTTTGATTTTTTTTTACTTGTAAAATAGTTTAGTTTACAGTTTTATAAGAAAATAATTCGAAAAAACTAGTTTAAACTTTTGTATGATATTTTTTTTTTTCTCTGGGAGTTGAGATACAGCCGAGAGATGCCGCACGCGTTGGCAATGACTGTATTTTATTCAATCCTCTCTCAGTGTAGATGTAATAAACTCCTAAAACATCTATACGATAATCAAAATCACTGATTCTCTTGCGCATATCTAGTAAAACTAGGTAGCGGACTTTTGATGGAGCATCTGCGAAGACGGTTTAAATGTAACATTTACGTGCCTCGTTCATCGTGACTCAGGATTCAAAAAATATTTCTGATACATAACGCCCCATTCATGACGAAAAACCAAGAGAAACATCACTAAGAACCTGGAAAATAATCCACTGTTCTCTTTTGTCAGAACATCAAGAAAAGATTGTTAAAGTTTTGTAATGTATTATACGAAAACTCCATGTTTATTGAGCATTCTATGATGATTTATGAAAACTGCTACAATGCATCTTAAAATGTAAACGGTGGTGTGACGCAGTGATAACTAACCATTAACTTTTTGATGTTTTTCCTTTTAAGGGTAGTTGGAAACCTCTCTCTTTACTGACAATGTTAAATTGGCTGTTTTCGATGTTCCTTTTCTCAAAATCTGTTATATCTACATGCTTGAAATTTTTTATGCAGTTAAAGTATACCTCTCTGATACCTCTTGATGAGCTTTAAGATAATTTTGAATTTCTTAATAAATTATGAAGTATTTTAACAGACATTGCGAAATTTGACCCATTTTTCACTTCAAAAATTTGTAAAAAATAGATTTTTGAGTTTTTTACAAAAAGCTCATTTCAGTATATATTAGACATCATTATAAATATTTCAAAGTTTACATATCTGTGAACAGTAGTTTCTCATAAAAGGTACATCGCACATTAAAATTTACATTTTGAGATAAATTGATTTTAATGTATACAGTGAGAATTCTAATCGGCTAGAAAATAAAAAAAATAAAAGGCTCAATTTACAATAAAAGATACATTTTTTTGGTTTATATCAGGCGTTCACCTTTTAAGCAAAAACGAAATACTTTGCTTACATTTTTCGCAGTTAAAATGGGCGTGGCACAAATTCAATGATTATTTAAAAATATTTTTTCAGGGTTTCTAAATACCCTAGAGGTTAAAGTAAGGTATTTTTAGAAAGGTTAAAATCTATACATTTTGAAAATGTAAACATGTCAAATTGTCAAAAAATTAAGATTTTAGCTTTCCAACACCTATTAATTATTTCAATTTCTGATTATATTTTAAATACTACTTTATGTCAAATATATTTTAATGTCAAGTTTCGCCAATAAAATGATTAAATCGTCTTGCAACTTAAGTATAAGGTGATGCATCTGAGAGATGCCTCGGACCTATGGCCGTAACTTTTTGTAGCGTGCTTAGCGGAGGGTTAAAACATAGTTACTGCAGCCTCAATGCAATAAAATTGCTTGAAGCTTATAGTCCTAGTAAATTAAAAATGTCTTTCGGAGAACAAAACATTAACAGAATTTTAATAACAGTAAATCATGTTAATTTAAAGTACCGGGTATTTCTAAAATAAATCGGAGTTTTAACGCTTTATAGTATTTAGTGCGTATAACTTACAAGTATAATTCATACATTGAATGGAAGAGTAACTGAAACAGTTTTATCTACAAGTTTACAAATGTTCAACGTGAGCCCCATTCGTCACATGGCACAAATCAAGTCGATAGGTCAGTTCACCCCAAACTTTTTTCAGTGTGTCTGAGGAAAATCTTGCAACAGCTGCTTCAATCCTACGTCTTAAGTCTGGAAGATCAGCTGGTAGTGGAGGAACGTACACACAATCCTGTATGAATCCCCCAAAGATACAAATCACGTATTGTCATATCGGGTGAAAGTGGAGGCTATGCGAAACAAGCTTTATCGGGAGGCCCTTTGCGGCCAATCCGTTGGTTAGGTACAGTGATGTTTAACCAATCGCGAGATACCAGTGAGGTGCACCATCTTGCTGCCAAATGAAATTATCTGGTTCACTTTTCTTCCAATTGATGAAATAGCCATAGTTGTAGAGCATCAAGATAAGCAGAACCAGTTACAGTTGGTTACCAGTTGCAGCTAGTTACCAGTTACAGCCTTGGTCGTCCCGTGGTTTTCCCTTTACAAAGACATCCAGTTGTTTCAAACTGCTGATACTACCTACTAATGTTATTATCGTTTGGAGGTTGACAACCGAACTTAATACGGAGTGCTCGTTGCACAGTAATAGAAGATTGAGGAAAGACAAAACGCTTTCTTTTCGAAGTCGCCATTTTTCTACTAGCGTGCTGATGGGCGAAAAAGGGGTAAAAATTAGCATACGTTTCGCCCGTACGTGCACACATGCCAGCAAACAAAACTGTTTCAGTTGCTCTTTCATTCGATGTATGAGTCATACTAATATGTTATACGTAATGAATACTATATAAAGCGTTCAAACTCCGATACTCTTTTAGAGACCCCCGGTATTTCATGTTGGAATTATAGATATTTACTTACAGTTCCCCAAAGTAATATTTTATTACGTAAAAGTATTACAATGTTAACTTATTTAAATAAATTATTTTATTTCTTAAAAAAAAAAGATTTCAACCAAGTCCTTGAGTATATAACAAATTATTCTTGATAAAAAGGTGTTTTAAATTCTAGTTCTTTTTATTTTATTAAAATATCTAAATATTTTTTTTAATATCTAATGCATATTTATATAACGATTTTGTGTAAAATAAAACAATGTTTTATCTTCTTCGGGAACGTAATTTTATAATTTCATCTAAGAAAAACACGCTTCAAATTATACTTCTACTACGAAAATACTTTATTGAAACCTTAGAGAACGCATTATATCTAATTAATATAGCTAGTTACTTCAAAATAAATTTTCAAGTAAATAATTTATAGTAAAAACTAGAAACCGATAGCTGATACAGGAAAAAAAACTAAACCGAGTAATTTTTGATAATGGAAAAGTTTGAGATAAAATTCTATGATAAACACACACTTTGTTGTGTTTCAAGAGCATTTTTCGCTTTTAAAGCTATATTTTCTATATCTAGTTTATTCTATATCCTCATCTGACAATTAATTATGATGATGAAAGAAAATTTGATAGATGGTAGAGAGAGAGAGATCAAAAACTAATTAACTTATCCATTCTTGCGTATGAGTACCAGGTGCGATGCTATTAGGAACTAAACAACGCTACCGTTTACAGGAAACAATTTTATTTTTCTCTCTATAATATTAATTTTTTAAAAAAAATGTATGATAAATTGATTAAAGCAATTTTCCGTAAGTAAAACATTTTCTAATCTGTGCAACTCTCTCTGAAGCTATTTATAAAGTAAACTCAATCAGTGAATAATTTTTGGATGTTTATCTTTTCGCCTTCAATAAATTTAAGCGAAATATTACAAAGATTAAAAATAGTGCTATAATATTTTGCTCCTTAAATAAATAAACTTATGTTAAAAAATTTTGGTTACTCCTGAAATCAGGCAATTCTATTTTGGGATATTGTTAAAGGTTTATAAATCTACAATAATCACACTTCTAATTACACAAAAGTAATTTTAAAAATAAAATGCTAGGAGACGATATGTATAGTTTTTATTATTAACCCAGTGTTTCTCAAACTGGGGGGAGGGGGGCACGCGAGCATATCGAAAAGAAAAGATTTAAAATAATTATCACTTTATTGAAAGGAAGCAAAACAAAATACATTCTGACATAATAAAAAATAAAATACATATTGACACTGATATTAGATACTAATAAATGCTAAAAGTAGTACGGCAAAAAGTATTCGATAGTTAATTTATCAATACTAAATTAAAAATAAGTTTAATAATTGCTAGTGACTTCCATGGGCTTGTTATATACGAAATTTAATCCTTATCCTGATATTTTGTGCAGTTAAAACAATCAAAGTCGCGTTGTAGCTTTAGCGTCGAAGTATATTGTTATTGCATTCAATACATAGTTGTTGCATGAGGGGAGCGTGATGAAAACTATGTTTGAAAATTGGGTCGTAAACATTGAAAGTTTGAGAAGCACTGTATTAACCCGTATTGATAATTTATGGATTATAATCACGAACCAGGTTAAAATGCAACTGACTTGATAAGGCAATAGTTTATTAGAACACATGAGTATATGAACTGATTAAATGATTCAGTTTTCGGGATACAAAATCTTCAAAACGGTCAGTAACATGTACTTTTTATTGGATGCTCTAAAATTATTATTTTTTCTTTTTGACTGCTATATACTGATAAAGTTTCCTTTTAATAATTATATAAAAAAGTTTCCAAATAAAATATCTACAAAAGCTCATTGGATTTAGGAGATTTGGAAACCAATATGTACCGACAATGTTAAATTGCCAGTTTTCGATATACCTTTTCTCAAAATCTGTTATATGTACATGTTTGAAGTTTTTCATACAATTAAAGTACACATTTGTCATTATACTGAAATGGATTTTTATGTAATTTTGAATTTTTTCATAATTTATAAAGTATTTTATTAAACATAGTGAAATTTGAATCATTTTTCAGATAAAAAAATTTGTAAGAAATACATTTTTGAGTTTTTTACAAAAAATTCATCTTAGTATATATTAGCTATCGTTATAAGTATATCATAAAAAAGTTACATACCTGTGAACAGTAGCTTCTCAGAAAAGGTGCATCGAACGTCAAAATTTACATTTTGAGAAAAATTGATTTTAATGTATACAGTGAGACTTCTAATCGGCTAGGAAATAAAAAAAAATAAAAAAATAAAAGCCTGAATTTACAATAAAAGATACATGTTTTGGTTAATATCAGACGTTCAACTTTTAAGCAAAAAAGAAGCACTTTCTGTACATTTTTCGCCATTGAAATGAGTATGGCCCATGTTCAACGATTATTTAAAAATAGGTTTTAAGGGCTTCTAATTACCCTAGAGGTTAAAGTAAGGTATTCTTAGAAAGTTTAAAATCTATACAATTTGAAAATGTAAAAATCTCAAATTGTCAAAAAAATAAGGTTTTAGCCTTCCAATTCTTCTTAAAATTTTGGAAAACGAAGAAATATCACTAATGTATTTATAAAATTCATTCAAAATTTCTATTTTTTATATTTTATTTGGGGTAGAAGTTCAAAGGTTTCCTTTGTTCTGCCTGATATCACTTTTTCCACTAAAAAAAAATGTTATGATAATTAAACTTATTTTCTACTGTTTTATAGAACATTGTCTGTTCTTTATATCAGTTCAGAAATATTTATATGTGGGACCGCAATAAAGCAGAACCTTCTTAAAACAGGTTGATATATTGCGAAAATCGCTTAACATGAAACTAAAGGGTCAGAAATATTTTTCAGGTTAACAGAATTTCGCGTTAAAGGATATTGCAGATAAACATCTGTATATCAACAAAATTAAGTTTATTTTATTTACATAAATATGTATATATACATATATTTAATAAAAATCAATGAAACAAAAATATTATCAAGAACTTTAAAGAATTTAGTTCAAAAGTTTCAAATTTTCTGAAAAATGAAACATTTATTGAGTTTCTTGGAAAATAATCTGTTATTTTTCTTTGCATTGTATTTTTAGCATCAAATAGTCAACAAATTGTTCGATATCGTAAATTTTTTCATTCGTTTCACCGTTCGAATATCCGTCTATTTAACTGCGCCTACTTTTTATGTTGTTCCTCATTTCGGATGATGTGGGGACAGGAGCTGCATTATTCATTTCAGTTTCGTCTTCGGAATCTGCATCAATAATATTTTTTCAGCTTTGAACAAACTCCATATTGTCTTCGTCTGTCATATATAATTGGGGCTGTACCCACATTATCATCATCTACTGCACAATGCATTTTATTCTATGATACAATAGGACAGTCCAATCCAGCTGGTGTTTTCGGTATTTTGTTCATTTCCAGAACGAAAATCTTTTCGAAAGCGGGTCCGGTACATGTATTTTCGAAAAATTATCGATTTTCAATTTTTTTATTTATTCTAAAAGTTCAAATAGTTCTGTTTAAAATGATATATGATATGAGGAAATGCGATAATTAGAAGTATTTTTATTTATTTTTTTTAAAATGAAGCTACTCCTTGACACACATCAAATGAGCTGTGATAGGACCACCTCTGTGTTAAATCTTCAGTAAGTTTCTGATGAGCTCGAATTCATATGATGTTGAAGAGGAAAAATTAGAGTTTATTGGTCATATCTCTCTAAAAATGAATGGGCACGTGTATTTTGTATATAAATGCAAAAACAGAGGAACAATTTAAGTGATGGAAAAAGCCTAAGTTGTCGTAATTGATTTTTTGACATTTTAATATCAAAATTTTAAAGATATTATAATACGGTTATTCGAATTAACATCAGTGATATACACAGAATTAAAACAGCTCTTTGGGTTGCCCTGCGGGTATAAATTCATGATGAAAGTTTCAAAAGACAGAAGCTGAATATAACAAAAGGCACTATGATCATAAACACATACACATGTGCTATACACCATAATAAATTAAATGATGCCAATATGTTGGCATCTAGGTAATTCTATGTTATTAAGAAAATGTTTACATGGAAAGAATCAGAACCCAAATGAGTCAGTTAATAACACAAATGTTCAATGATACTAAAATCTACATTTGTGGAATTAAAAACTCTAAAATTAAGGTAAATATGGCTATATATATATATTGTATAGTTCAATATATGTCATGTTGCAAAATTAATTATCTTAAAGCATTGTGATATTGAACCAAGTTATAACAGTGTGTCTTGCTTCGAAAAACTGGATGCTCGTAGGATTCGTGTAGCCCAAAGAAAGCATCACGAGATCCTAAAAAAAGGCTCAATTGTTGAAAATAATGAGGAAAAGGAAATTAGCAGAGTCTTTTAAAAGAGCAGTGGGTTAGGAAAATGCCTTATATGCTTTTGGATATTACTCAAAAAAGTAAATGACCAAAACTTGCAAATTTTTATTTTAAAGCCAGTTCTATTAAAATGTAATATTTTTCACTTTATGTACAATTTTATCAAAAACTACTTATTATTTAATCCTCAAATATTCAGTTAGCATACGTCTAACATGTTGACACATTTTAATTGTGTCAGACTGACCACCTGGCCGGAACATTTGCTTATGCACCTCAGGGCCCAAGGTCGCGTATACTGAGTTGGACACTCGGCCCTCGTGGGCTGTCGTGCCACTGAGTTAAACTACACATTTTAATGGAGCGAATTAGATATATCTATAGCAAACTTTTTAGAAAAGGCTTTTTAAACGAAACTTGAGTGAAAAAATTGGACATTTTTTAAGAAAATTCATAATTACTTTAATTTTCAACGAAAAGACAAAAAACTCTCGTTTAAGTTTTGTTGATAATACACATGACTTACAGTAAAAAACTTATTTACGAGAATTAAAAAGCTATTGAAAAAAGGCACATAAACTTACGCTATTTAGCAAAGGCCCTTATGGACGTTCCGGGCCACCTTAAACGATTTTCGTTTCGTTGTAAGAGAAAAAAATTGCAGAAAAACACACTGTAGTTTGTCGTAACCGTAGTGTTATTTTCTGTTAACCGATTTTTCGTTTTAAGCGTTTTCGCGGTAAATGTATTTCTTTGTAATTATAGTTTTTCTCTATTTGAATCATGTGTTTTATAACAGTTTTCTTAGAAATAAATTTTTTGCTGAAGGAATTTTTTTAGAAGTTTACTTTAAGTACAACTGGACTTCGATATCTCATGAACTGTTTTTGAAGATGCAAACGCACCATGCTTTCGCAGATAATCACGGTGACTTACGAGTAAAATTATGAAAATTACTCGTAATTAAATTGACCTATTGCACAGTTAAATAAAAAAAATTCGAGATAATAAGCAAAGCATTGGTAATGCCGTATCAAATAAGGAAAAATTTTACGTATTTATTCTTAGTTAAATATTCTTTGAGGTTCAATTTTTATTTTATTGTTTCTTTCGTAATATCGGATTCGATTGTAACGTTTCTATTATGTTTTTAGCCCCCATTCATTTCCCAAAGCTGCTTTATGCAAATATTTCAAAACTGAAGTGAACTGCATCTTCTAGTTTTAAGGTATCCGACTACGTTCGGAACCGTGATTTTAAAAAAGCGCATAAATAGATAATTTTCATGATATTTAGTGACACTTAGATTGGAATACATGTATACAATTGTTTTAAGGACATTATGACAAAAACAATTATTTAAATACAATATTGTGGCAAAAAATTAACTTAGAGTAACCTTTTCTTCAAAATGTTCTCCTTTTGTGAAAAATGCTTCTATTGTAATAATATTTTGCCTGTCTGTAGCTCAGACCTCTGTACAGAGGCTCAACTAGGATTTTTGAAAAATTCAAATTATTTTCAGAGTTACAACCATTTGAAATAATTATCGGCGTATTTTCTTAAAATTTCTCTCTTCTGTTTTCGTAAAACATAGATAAACCGAGTTCCGAGTTATGCATTTCAAAAATTCTAGTTGAGCTCTGTAGAGAGGTCTGAGCTGAATACAGGCAAAATATGAATACAATAGAAGCATTTTTTACAAAAGGAGAACATTTGGAAAAAAGGTTATTCTAAGTTAATTTTTTGCCAAAATATTGTATTTAAATAATTTTTTTTTGTCATAATGTTCTTAAAACAATTTTATACATGTATTCTAATCTAAGTGACACTAAATATCATAAATATCATCCATTTACGCGCTTTTGCAAAATCACGGTTCCGAACGTAGTCGGATACCTTAATATGTGACTTTTGGCTGTACATTTGAGAGGAGGTTGAATTTAAGTCTTCACTAGTAGATGCAGTTAGGCATCCTTTTCTAATGTCTGAAACTGATTTAACTCCTTCGGGCCATATATGTCATGTCTCTATTCAGATCTATTCATTAATTTGTGAATTATTTTACTTATTTATTCGTCCCATCAATTCAGTGTATCATTTTTTTCCCTTGAGAAAAAGTAAAAAAAAAAAAAAAAAAAAAAAGAAAAAAAAATGGAAAAACACAAAAAAAAAATATTTATATATGGGGTATACTTCTTAAATATATTAATTGAATTATATTTTTAAAATTATATAACAATTCCTATAAATATAAACATCGCTGTAATAGCGATATTATTTTGAAATTACAGGTACTTTTGTTTTAATTGGGTAATAATAAAAACTATAACTGTAACTTTCTTTTCCAATTCCCACTACTAGTTCACATTCTCCAAATATGTATATATATATGAAAGAAATTTGTATAATATATCAAAAACCAGAAATAATAGATAATGAACATAACAAGAAATAACGTAATAAAAATATAAAAGCTAAACATGAAGATCGAATTTATAGAAAAATACAAAAAAGGAACTATAAAAAAGAACCTAGCAAGTCAGAAAGCAATTTCGGACTTAGGACCGAATAAGTGGGGTTAAACTAGTTTGAAGGCACCAACCTTCCCCCTTTGCAACTCGGTAGGAAAAACCAAATAAAATAAACTAGAATTCAAAGTATATAAAAAAATAAACAAAAATTCGAAGTATATAAAAACTCGCAGAAAGTATGATAAAAACACTGACTACTATTCTGAAACAAATTCTCCAAAATTCTTAAAGCAGAAAAATCCCGAGACAATAACATAAAAAAAAAATGAAATTTTCCCTACTTACAGATCTTTTCCCAAGAGTCTTGAAAATAATGAAAAGTAATTATTCACCAAGTTAAAAAACCTGAATATGCAGAAACGCATCTTTTGAACTACCTTTTACATTAGCCAGCATAGATAGATACCAAGAGAGATGACAATCAAGTTTGATAGGCTTTGAATTGGTTGATTGTCAAAAATGTAAATTTGCTAGGCTCTAATTTGGTTAGTTGTCATAAATGTGTAAGATGTTCAAGATGTGGGTGGAAAAGATGTAAAGTGTGATATGAGTGTTATGATATAATCTTCACAGCAAGACCACTAACATGCTGACTTTGAAATCCTACTGTTGTGTGGTGGATTTGGAATTAGAAGTAGCAAGACGATTAATATATTTGTGATGAATATAAGTTTTTAAGAAGTTAAAAGGGTATTCATGATCCAAACAACATTGAAATTTTTTTTTATATTATTGAATTTATCTATTTTGTGGGTAGTTAAGTTATCATTTCTAAATAAAAAATTCAAAATAACATTTCTATAAATTGATAAATGCAAGTTACTATTCCATACAGGAATTTTAATTATATGGAACTTAAAAGAATCTCTTTTGTCAAAAATGTTACTGACTACATTATTGTTAATATGATGCAAGTCTAAATCCAAGAATTCTACCATATTAGAGTTAAAGTTAGTTTTAAGGAGGTTGAGATAGTCAGGGTAGAATGTAATATTTGGTTTGTATTTACTATTTTTACCAAAAATTATTATATCATCTATATAACGATAAATCAAGTAAGAATCATTTACAATATGATCAATTTAAAAAAAATGTAAATATAGGTTAGCTAAACAATTACTAGCTGGACCACCCTGAGGTAATTCTTTGATCTATTTATAAAGATTCTGATCGAATGCAATGAAATTTTCTTTTAATACGAGGTTAACAAGAATATCAAATTTCTCTTTTTTCATTGAAGTATATAGTTCATATCTTTCATAAATTATGTATATATATATGTGTATGTATGTATCTTCTTCAAATTTTCAATCGTTAATTAAGTACTTTCTGTTCTATTCAAGTTCAAATACATTTTTGTAAACTTACAGCGAATGACACTTGATGTTAAAACAGTGTTTTCAAATATTAATTCCTTAATTAATGAATAATTAGCAACCCACAAAAATAATAGTCCAACACCATATATAAAAAGGAAAATCGCTCGTTGTGTCCCTGTAGCACAATGGGTAGCGCGTCATACTTCTAATCGAAAGGTCGTGGGTTTGAATCCCACCTAATATCTGAGAACGCGTTTTATTTTTACTATACTATTTTATTGGAATAATTAAATTTAATTATGAATAAATATTAACAAACAAACTAATAGTCCAACACCATATATAGAAAGGAAAATGAAAAATTGCTTTCTATTTTGTCACTTAATATTGTGATTCTGATATATGTATATACATATTTATATTAATTTTAGTTATTTATTAAAAAAGTAACAAAAATAAAAGTTTTCTTTGTTGAACTTATTAGCAATTGGCTTTTTTTTATATTATTTGTTTTACTTAAGAATACTTGTGTTAGAAGGAAAAAAAAAGGATTTTTTTCAAGAAAATTCGAAATTTATTCAAATTCCGCCTCATTCCCCCCTCCCAATGCCGTACAAACCACAGTAATTGAAAATAAAAACCATTAGATTTTTTTTAATCCAATTTCACTAATGCAAATGTACAAAATTACTTTGAAGATAAACACTTTCTGTACCATTTTTCCAAATGAGTTTAAAACTGAGTTCCAAAAGTACACTTTAGACACGCTCGATTGATTTTTATTCCCGATTGTACACGTAAATCCTTTCCCCTGAAACAACACCAAGAAAGATCAGCGAATTCTCCCCACCACCAGATAATTGCTATTTCACCAAAAGGAAATAAGGCCTAAGTCAAAACAAATACTAAGATCCAGGCTTCAGAATCATATGATTGGTCCACGTCAGAATGACGTCAAGGGCGCCTTCTGGTCCAACAAAGTAATCCATTAGACAGTCGATTCTAAATTGTTCTTTCACGATCAGCTTACACTTATATACCAACACAAAAAAAAGAAAAAAAAAAAATCAGCGAGGATTATTATTTTTATATATTTTTTGTGCCGATAGAATTTCCACATTTTTTTGCCAAGCCGGAAAGGAGATATGCTTTATATTTGTTTCTTTTTTTCAGTTTAAAAGTTTTTCGTAACATAATATGATAAGGCTTTATGATTGAATTTTGAGAACTTTTTTTTTTATAAGTTTAATGTAAAACCATGAGTCAAAATATTATTTTTTTTTGAAAGAAGCGAATTTCTGTATTTTATAAAATAGCTTTGTGTGTGTTTTGTGTAGGATTTTGATAAAAATGCAAAATTAAAAGCTGAATTGTAGTTTAAAAACTATAAACATTCAATTATAGTTCAGTTTAAAAATTATGGATATGTTTCACAATTTTAAATTATTTATTTCTTTGTAGCATTTTGTGTACCTCAGTCTTACTCTGCTTAGGAATCAAGACCTTTGCTCTCCATAAAATTGTCTATACATTTATGGTGGTACATGAGATGCTCATAATCATACGCTCCACAATAAATAATCCTTTTAACCTGGAAATCTATTTGTTTCTCTAACTTAAAGTATTGTTTTATTCCTTTAGTAAAAAATTGATTTTAACGAAATTTATAGCAGAAACAAAGGCAGAATTTATAGTAGAATACGAGGGAGGCGAAAGCACTTGAAAAATTCAATATCAGTAGATTATTTAAGAAAATTATTAATTCATGGAAAGTAAACAAAAATGCATTATGACATAATAAAAAATAAAATACACAATTACACTGATATGATACACTTATAAACGTATCATTACTGCACAATGTATTTGATAATGAAGTTAACAATACTAAGTTAAGTACAAGTTTAATAATTACCAGTGACTCCATGAACTTCTCATTTAAAAAAATTATACAAAAAAAAATTAATATTCATCTTTACAATTTATACGGTTTATAATTAATCCCCTAACTTCCGGTTAAAAGGTATACAGATAACTCCCCGATGTCATTGCTTTCCACATAGGGGCGCGTATAGGATGTTTTGGTGGAGGGGGGTGGTGGATAGAAAAGGAATAAATAAGCAAAAAAAAATCCTATGAATAAGTATATCCTTCGCAAACACTGTCAAGGTCCTTTTATTGTATTACAAAGCCTTCGGAATAATTTTATGGATAGCAGTGCAATGAAGATCGCACTTTGAAAAGACGTATATATACGTCGGTGCAATTCTCGTTTTGGTTAAATGAGACGTTTATATACGTCGCAGGCACTTAAGAGGTTGAAGTAATGTTGAAGCCTTAGCGTCAAAGTATAGTGCTATTGAATTCAAAACATAGTTATTGTATGGAGGGGGGCTGCTATGAAACTTATAAATTAAAAATTGGGTGGAAAATAGTGACAGTTTGAGAAGCACTGGATTGGTCAAAAGAGTTTATAAGCAGCTATTTATTATATAACGGTTTATATTAGTTTATATAACTAATAAAATAAACCATATAAAGCTTCAAATTTGAATATTATATTACAATGTCGAGTATGTTCGGAATAATATTATTCTATCCCAATGGGACATTTTCAAGTATATAAGCACACAATATATCAAATTTCCCAATCTAAAATCTTTGGGCATTATTACTCTTGAGCAAATGATCTTGAGACTAGAGTTTCTCGGAAACCATTAGTTTAATTTGAATAAACCTCGCTTTTGAAAAACATAGGAAATACTCTGAATAGCAATGAATTTTGAAATTGGAAAACTTGACTAGGCATCAAAAATATATTCTGAGTTGATTCTTCACCGGGCTCTTGTTTTTTATGTCTTATATTGTTAAGGTATCCGACTACTTGCGACAACTTTTTTTTGAAAGAATGAACATATGGGGATTTTCTTGTGATTTTTAGGTTTATTTAGTACATTTTAAGCAAAAAATCGTAAAATTGAAAACAGATAAAAAATTTATTATTATTAAAATGGGAAAAAATTGGTAAAAATGTACAAAAAATTACATAAACGGATTTTTGTCGAACAAATTCTCAATTTTTCAATTTTAATGTGTTACCTTGTTATTCATGTTTGAAATGACCTTCAGGATAATAGATATTTTAATTTTTACAAAAACTAGAGCCCTCTATCTTAGTGACTATATGAAATTGCTTAAAAAAACGGTGATTATATTCACATAAAGAACTGTAAATTTTGAAATAATACAGTGATTGATAAATCTGAAGAACAAAATACTTCTACTGTTATACAAAACATTTTCAAAAAGTTTCATTAAATTATTTTCAAAACGTTTTGAGCAATCACTGTCCGCGTTTGAGTTTTTCGAAAAAAAACACATTTCGAGTAAAACGCATTATAAAGTTTGACATCTTGTGTAAAGTTATGGCATCTTCTTTAGTTAAAACACTTGTAGGTTTTGTTCTAGTGAATGGAAAACAAAAAGCTTGGTATTTTTATTAAGCTAATAAGGTGGTCTATAAAATAAAATCATAAAACAAATTTGTCAATCTTTGAAAAAAATCATGATGTTAGGGGAGTCGGATACCTTAAGTAAGAGAAAGAAATTGAGTATTTTCATGATATCGACTTGTGTGATATTTTCTTTTATCTGTGCTGGTTTTTATAATCTGTCCCGGTACTTATGCGTGTAACTCTTGGAGCTGAAATGATATCAAGACATTTGTGTGCATTTATTTCACAGGCGTTTTCCAATAATCTGATACATAATTGAATATTATTAAAAACCTCAAAGTAACATGTTAATCAAACATTGATTATGTAATTTATTCTAAAATTTCATGCTAACATTCCAATCACAATATATTTTTAATTTAACATGTTGTGCTTCTTTTTCTTCTTGCATATCTTAATATAAGCGCGCTTTTTCTTTCTTACTTTTTTTTCAGAACCATCAATGTGCAAAATAATAAATGTACGTATTAACACTAAAATTTATCAGATTTAATATTAATTATTAAATTCAAATTAATTAATAAATTTGCACATATGTAACATCTTATTTTATCTTATTATATTTCTCTATTTCTTATGTGTTTCTTTCATTACTTTTAACATATTTCACGCATCTTAAATGCTTTTGGACTGTTAGGCTTATAATGGATAAAAATAATTACGTTATTAATAAGAAATTATTAAATATTGTTTTTTACCTACGCCTTTTTCTTTAAGTAAAATTGTCTGTAAAAAATTTTCCATGCCTTCAATAACTATTACTTAAATATTATTATTCCCAAAATAATATTCCATGGCAATCACTAAAATCAATTGGGTCATTATATGTAACGCTATATAGATAAAATTGCTGATTATAGCTTTAAAAATAAAATACTTATTGTCATGGAAAATTTGTTTTATTTTTTGGACCTAGTTTTTTTCCCCCGCTAAAAATATTGTAGACAGAAAGATAGTTTGCGAACAAATTGCGATGTCCAAACCCCAAATTTGACTCCAAATTTGATAACAAAAACCAATTCCCCTTGATTAATTTAGAAGAATCTACAGTATACTTCACAGCCTGTATAAAAGCAATGCAGTAGAACTGTTCAGTTTCAGATTTTGATTGTATATTGCAATTATCCGTTTCATTTACTTAAAGCAGTGCTTCTCAAAGTTTCAATATTCGCGACCCAATATTCAATCATAATTTTCATCGCGCCCCCCTTCATACAATAACAATGTATTAAATTCAATAATACTCTACTTTGATACCAAAACTACGATACGACTTCAGCCTCTTAAGTGCCACCGGCGTATATAAACGTCTCACTTGGCCAAAGAGTTAA
>BMAV01013276.1:88510-101990 GCA_019973955.1 Trichonephila inaurata madagascariensis
GGCCGATACCTCCTCTGAAATATTATGCCAGACCAAGGAAAATTCCTTGAGATATATGCCCTATTTACGTCCACTTCAACAAACTGGTTTTTCTCAACGTCTGGTCAATTTTTTTTCTATTACGCATGAAAGATATATCTAATCAATATCCTTATAACCAAAAAAATATAGAAAGAAAAAAATAAAAATGTCTATCTAAAAAGCAATCTTGAAAACCTTTTTTAGGGGGAGGTACATACAAGGAGAATCTCTAAGTTATATATACCTTCCTGAGGCAAGAGATTCAGTTTTCATTCATGCCTCAGGAGAAATATTTTACGATTTTGCCTAGATCAAAAATTGTACATGATTTGACGTAATTTTTCATTTTTATCCGGAAATAATACTTTTATATTAATAAGTTGAGAGTCCTGACTGCAGCATACTTAATTGAAAAAGACATATTTGAAGTTATTGTATTCATTTTTATGCACATGTTCAAGTTGTGCTTCTTTTAATAATACTGATGAGAAATTTATGAAATATATGGAAAAAAAATTGATGGTGGATTATCGCTTTTGTAGGCATTGGGATTTCAATTTCGTGTATCAAACATAATTCTTAATAAAGTCATTGGAAATATTTTTTTCGTTTAATGCAAAATTTTAAAGTAAAGCAAGATTTTCCTTAAAATAGAATTTATCCAGGAATGCATCCAGGAATGAAAAAGCATGCTATTTAAAATTTTTGAATTAGCTACGAAGAGATAAAGAATTTATTTTGCCTGTAATTCAAATCATCTTATATTCGTGAGTTAATCATTAATTAGACATAAAAAATGTTCATTTTCCTAAGAGTTTACATTCCGGAAGAAAATATACAGCTATAATAAATAATTTGAAAGCAGCTGAAAATGTTCAGAAACAATTAATTGCTTAACCCCTTAAATGGTCAGCTTTTTTATTCAAAATGTTCCAAAAAAAGAATATCTTTTTATTGCATACAACTAAGAATAATACTTAAAAAAGTGTGAAAATGGAACAATTTTATTTTAAATTTCAATTTCAAAGTTTTCACACTACTTTTTTAATCTTGTAATTGTGTAATACAAAAATCCTTAAGTGTTTGCTTTTTATAAGTACATTCTGCAAACTATGAAGAGTATTTCATATGTCTTGAAAGAATTTCTTTCATACTTACAAAACCATTTCTTGTTCATAACTCTTTTTCAAACGGTTGAAAATTGTGTGTGTGTGTGTGAATATATATAAAAGTACACACAATTTAAAGTATGGTGTAATACTAATTCTTACATTGCTAGGGGACAATTTTGTTTGCAATGACAGCTCGGCTTTTTTGAATTTTTTTTTCTCATTTTCTCTCATGCAACAAATTGCGCATTGCCTTGCCAATCCTTATTTTTTTTTCAATATTTTCTAAAACCAAAATTCCTGCCTTCAATGAAAAATTCCCACCTTATCCACACAGGAAATCCCGAATGAGAAGTATTTCAGTACTAAGGACTATTTGCATCTCTGAAAGATATTAGAACTAATAATCTCACTATAAGAATTAGAAGTACATGTAAACCTAAGGTACAAAGCAGAAAATATATCTTCCCACACAGTGTACGAGCAAACCGATTGGGACCAGCTTTAGGTAACCCGTACGGTGTGCGGGCAAACAGTTAATGATTTAACACTTTATAAGGCCGTAGTAAGTATACTTATTACCAACTTTATTTTTAAATGTCCATGGCAAGTTATTTTCCCACCTATTTGTGCTGCTGACTTTGACTGACATTATTACTACTGGTATTTGGATTTTCAAATCACAAGCGCAATGCACAGCCTGTTAACTTCCTGAGCTGCAAGAAAACTTTCCAGAGGTTGTTCAATTGACTAAATTAATGGCAATATGCCAACATATAGGCGTTCCCATTTGTACTCTGCACAGCTCACGAGAACAAGATATGTCTGTATATCTTTTAATGTCCAACTGTGTCTTGTTCCCGGCTTTCTGAAATTTCATGTAGAGTACTCGTATTATGTATAAATTCTTGAATTTTTGAATGCAAAATATGTCTAATTTATAATTCCTTCGGTATAGCTTCGTATTTGTGCTAAAATATATTATAAATATATATATATGTATATTGCTTGATATATTATAAATATATGTATTGCTTGACATATTATAAATATATAAAGCAATGTATATTATATAGATTAAAAAGCTTTATGTGTTATATATTATAAATATCCTGCTATCAAATAAAAAAGGAATGCAAAACATAAGATGTCCTGCCTTTTAATCATTCCCATTGAGCGGTGGGAAACACACACGCTTGCCTTAAAATACCGTCTTAAAAATCAAACTAATTTTAGATATTAAGTTAAATGAAGTTCTCTCTTTCTGTAGATAAATCTAAATAATTCAACATAATATTACTAAAAATAAATGGCTTTATATAGGGATTGGATGACATTTAGTGATGTATGTGAAAACTGAAAAATAAATTTATTTCTAGTTTCGACCGCGTTCGTACTCAATGCTAACACTATAATCAAATCTTAAAATGTTAGAATATCACCATTTATCTGCCTAATTCAGTGCCAACCAAACTTTCAATATTTGCAATCCAATTTCCCAACATAATTTTCATGCTTCCCCCCATACCAGAGCAATATATTAAATGCAATCAAAGCTACAATACGACTTTAATTATAAACTATACAAACTATCAAGATAAGTAGCCCATGGCCCACTATCAAGTCCATGGTAGACACTAGTATTTATAAAACTTTTTAATTTAGTATTGATAAATTTATCATCAAAAACATTGTGCAGTACCGATACATTTATAAGTATGTTATAAGAGTCGCCTAAATGAAAGTGGCGTCACAATTGGTTTGATAAATGGTTTAATGGTATTAATATAAATTAGTATACAAAGAAAAGACGTAACCGATAGGTTAGACAAAGTCACTTTGCAGATTGGGACAAGTGTTCCTGTAGTCGACATGATGGTGAGAAGTTCTCTTGGTGAAGAGGTTCCAGTGTCGGTTGCGGAACCAATTTTCAGCAGCAGTTTAGTCCTCATTATCGTTGAGAAATCTTTGTCTCTTCAGAGCTTTTAGGAGTGGACCGAAGAAGTGGTATTCACACGGATCTACGGGAAATGTTCGAGAACATCCCAGTGAAATTACCGCAACAATGTTTGGCACATCATAGCCATATGAGGACGATTATTATTATGCAAGATAATAACCCCGCTGGACAGCATGCCACGTTAACGGTTTTTGACATTCTTTATCAATTGAAGCAATTTGTCACAGTATGTGGCAGCTTTGACATTCGTATTGTTTGGAGATATCCATGATGCTAATAATGCCTTTTAACGTAAGCCCCCGCTATCTCACACGCATCTGGCAGAATCTGATGATAACGCATGCACTCTGGGCCCTATATAGGGCATGTACAGCCATCTTTCTCTTCAAATTGGGTAGTTATTACATCAATACCACTTTTATTTGGGTGCCCCTTTTATATCAGTATCAATGTGTGCTTAAGGGCTCACACACACAGGACTCTTAAATTGAAAATTTTTCAATTCTTTGAAAAAAAAATATATGTTGAAACCTCAATATTTCTCAGCATTTTGATATCAAAATTTTGTTGATATTATAAAAACTTCCAAAGTTTTTGAGAAATAACTATTAAACTTTAACAAAAACCCTATCTCTTTCTTATCTTTAACTTTCTATCAAAACAAAACAAAATTAGCTTCCGCTAAGGATTTCTGAGAAACTATTTGTGATAGTAGTTTGAAATTTCACACACGTGTTCAAAATAGGGCTCTTCATAACTTATACAATAATTTAAAAAAAAATAATAGATTTTTTTTCATTTGAATTTGAGTTTATTTTTTCTTAAAACTTTCGTTATAATTGTATTTAAAAAAAAATTTTTTTTTTCCTCTAAATTTCTTAAAAGTTAGTATAACCTCAAAAGTGAGCATTTTTATACCAAGCAAAACTAATTTTGTAAATTTTGATCCATTTTGTACTTCAGAATTCTGCGTGGTGTAAAATAATGATTTTCATATTTTTGAAAAATTATCCAGTTTATATTTCTTTATAACTTTTTTATATTTTTTTCTCAAATTAGCTGAAAATTTGAAAAGTAATATAAATATACACCATTTTCATGTGGTAAAACTTTCAAATTATTGTTTTGTTTTATTGCTAAGTTACATTGGTTTGAAGAAGGATGTTTTTTTCGAGTGCGCTGATATCGGTTAAGGTTCCTAAGGCGCCTTAAAATATTTATTATGCCAGAATATATTTTGCTTTGTTTCCTTTCAGTAAATTAATATTTATTTTTAATATTTTATTTTCAACTTTTCATTATGCTTGTTCCCCCTCCCTTACATGAAGATGTCGCGCGTCCACTAGGGGAGCACGCCCCAAAGTTTGAGAAACGCTGACCTAATTATATAATGTCCAAGCCATAAATTTATACAACTCGGTGTGTAAGATATTTTACTGCGACAAAATTTCTTGAGACCTCCTGAATTGTCCAAATTAAGCTGAAGTTACTGTATATGTAAATGACCTTTGAAGATTTTCAAGGCAGCACTCTTCAGATATAATGAGTATTAGCAAAACCGATACAAGTGACATAAATATAAATAGCACTTCTTGGAGTACATTATAACTTTTTGGATATGTTCTTGTTACAAAATTCCAATATTATTAAACAAAGGATACCTAAAAGAAATAAAAAGGTTAAAAAAGTCTAGAACATCATTAAAATAGTAATTATTTGCACACATTTTTCATTAAAAGGTGTCATTTACCAATGAGATATTTGAAGAATATCAAATAACCAATAAGAAATGCTATTTAGAATTTTTAAAAGCTTAAGAAATTGTCTGAGACAAGGGGACATTTTTATTCGATAAAAGTAAAGATTAATGTTGCATGAGGGAAATCATATAAAATCATTTAATGACTTTCCCTAAGTACAGTATGGTCATTAAAAGTCTTGAAGAATGTTGAAGAATATGATAACAAAAAAGTGTCAAAGTATTATAATATTAAAAATTGATTATTATAAAACTCGTTGACCTTTTTGAGGCTTGAATATAAAATCGATTTTAGGTCATCGATCGGAATGATTAATGCATTATTTTGAAATAAAAAGTTTAAATGCTATTTGAATATCAAATAAGTAATTAGTTATATTTTTGATGTTACAATTAATCATTGTAGGAACTCTTTTGATGTTAGAATTTTGTAAAGCTTTTTAATTGAACTTTTATTAATTGTAATTTATTTTGAACGTTTCCTTCTTGTTATCCCACTTAGTAACTTCTTAGGTGTTAAATTAGTTTCAATGAATGATAGGCTTAAAGTATAATTTAATTAAATGACTGAATTAGTAGTTCATTTTTAAAAAAGCCCTGCATGGTAACTGAAAAGAAGATTCCTCTCTTTATTATTTTTTTATTTAGTATGTTACGTTTTTAACTCTTTTCTAAAAAAACAAAACCTATTGAGAATTTCTTAATGTATGGTATATCTAATTCTCTGTGGAAAATTGTATTTCAACAAAATATTTAAAACTAGTTTTAATTCTAATTCATTGCTAAATAAAGAAAAATATTTTAAAATTTTATCTTGTGGAATAATATATATTAAAACACCCACGTGTGTTGTTTTCCTTGCGGCGGTAATCTCCTGGTGGGAAATGAGATGCGAAGGCGAAGATTGCTTCCCTGCATGAACTTGAACAATAAGATTATGGCAATCTTAGAAGATAAGGTCAGGATTACGAGATTGGCGACACATTTGGCTTAGCCTGATCCCACCCAAGAACCATCGAGATGCTTCTGGGATCGCCTCTTCTGGAAATTTCCATCAGGCTGTATAAAAATTGGTGGAATTCAATTGAGAGCTCAGTCGTGTTCATTGATTGCGATAAGAGAGAGATTATATATTTCTGAGTTACGCTGGAAAACCGTTCTGGAGCATGGTAAAACATGTTATCAATGGTGTGCTGTAAATAATCTGTTAAAACATTTCTTTGTTTATATACGTCCTTTTTGTCTTCGTGTGTTAAGGTATCCGACTACGTTCGGACCGTGATTTTAAAAAAGCGCATAAATGGATAATTTTCATAATATTAAGTGTCACTTAGATTAGAATACATGTATAAAATTGTTTTAAGGACATTTTGACCAAAAAAATATTTAAATACAATATTTCGGCAAAAAATGAACTTAGAATAACCTTTTTTTCAAAATGTTCTCCTTTTGTGAAAATTGCTTCTTTCATAATAATATTTTGCCTGTATATAGCTCAGACCTCTGTACAGAGGTTAAACTATGAGTTTTGAAAAATTCACATTATTTTCGGAGTTATCACCAATTGAAACAATTATCGCGGGTTTTTTTTAAAAAGATTTCTCCCTTCTGTTGTCGTAAAACATGGATAAATCCACTTCTAAGTTATATATTTCAAAAATTCTAGTTGAGACTCAGTACAGAGGTCTGAGATATATACAGGCAAAATATTATTATGATAGAAGCATTTTTCACAAAAGGAGAACATTTTGAAAATGGGTCATTCTATGTTCCTTTTTTATCAAAATAGTGTACTTAAATAATTTTTTATTGTTGTACTATAATTAAAACAATTTTATATACATCTTCTAATCTAAGTGAGACTAAATATCATAAATATTATCCATTTATACGCTTTTGGAAAATCACGGTTCCGAACGTAGTCGGATGCCATAATTTGTTAGTCAATTCGTTCTCAGCCGATTATTAGCTGTCTGTTAGTATGTCGGTTGCTTTTTCTCCACGTAAGTATTCCATAGTATATTGTTTATCTCGTTTCCTTAAAATTCTTATAGTTATCTTAAATAATTATATATTTAAATATCATGTTCTATTTTTTTTAAAAGAAATTACTGAGACACGTCATAACAAGTATATTTTAGCTAAATATATTCCGTCCAGAAAATGTTGAATTTAAAATTATAATATATCTCTTTTATTATATTTCTACCTTAGAAATCCTTCATAATCAAAACAAAATATATAGGCATTCTTTTCATCCGAAAATTTATTGTTCTCACTTCGAAATTTCTCAAATGTGAAGAAATAAATGGTTTCTAATATCATTTTTCACGCATTTTAGATATTCAGAAAAATATTTATCTTTCTAATATATTTTAAAATTTAAGTATTGACTTCCTATTTTCAATATTTCCAAGGGATTTTTTTCCTCTAGATTTAGTAAAATTCCTATATAATGAGAAACTTTAATACAATGCCTTAAATAACCGCATAAAACGAATATTATTGATGGGAAATTAAGCATTCGATGATTGGCGTCATTACAACGTTACCTAAGCTACTGATCTAAGAGCTTATGTGATACATCAAAGCTTAGATGAAATATGACAGGAAATGCTTTATATCACGATGTCTAAGAGACAGCTCTCCAACGGCAACAAGTAAGTTGGTTAATAGCTTGTTTTCAACTTCTTCGATTAAGACTAATGGAGAGGCATTTATTTCCATTTAAGAAATGGATGATTGTCAGAAGGGATTCGATTTTTCAAGCTCGTTTGGATCTCTCAAATAATTTGTTACTGAGCAAGAAAATAAGAAGGAAAATTCTAATATTCCTCTTAGATTAGAAATATACATTAATAAACTAGTATAGGAATTCATGTTATCTAGTTTTTAAACCTTCTTCGAAGTAGTTCCTCAAATTACTTGTCCTTTTAGATTCATGAATCATTTAATGCAAACGTTTATAAGCTCAACTTTCAAACTTTCTCAAACTTTCAATACTTGCGACCCAATATTCAATCATTATTTTCATCGTGCCCCCCTTCATACAATAACATTGTATTGAATTCTAAAGTATGATAGTTTGACGCTAAGGCTACAAAACTAAGTGAACATATATAAGTCGTATATAAACGTTTCGCTAATCCAAAGCGTTAATTGTCCCAGACGTATATAGGTTTTTCAAAAATACAATCTTTTATGTTTACTGATATCCATAATATTATTCAGAAGGCTTTGGAATGCAATAAAAAGACCTTGACAGTGTTTGCGAAGGATTTACCTATTTCTGAGGAACTCCTTAGTTATTCCCTTTCACCCCCTCCCAAAAAAACACCACATACGCTTGCATACGTGCAGAACGGAGGCATTAAAGAGCAACTCACTTTACGTTTAAACGGCAGTGTGAAGGAATTTATTATAAACCGTATAAATTATAAAGAAAAGTGTTAATTTTTGAATATAATTTTATATATGACAAGCCCATGGGGTCACTGATAATTATTAAACTTGTTCTTAATTTAGTTTTGTTAAATTAGTTATAAAACACATTGTGCAGTATTGATACATTTGTAGGTGTATATTATCAGTGAAAATGAATTTGTTTATTACGGCAGAATGTATTTTTTTTTTTTTCAATAAATTAATAATTTTTTTAATAATATTTTGTTTCCGACTTTTCAATATTCTCACATCCCCCACCTAGGGTTATCACACTTCCCTAGGGGGGGAAGGTGCCTCTCATCTTGAGAAGCACTGATTTAAGCAAAACAAAGGCTTTCTTTAAATGTCCTGCATTTCTTACAGATTGCTATTCTTACGAATATTATACGTGCAAATATGAAAAGATGTGTATAACTACGTGAAATGCATCACACACACACACATACACGTATTCAATTGCAAAATGCTTCAATAATAATAATATTTTATTTGTATAAAGTAAAGACATCTCCACAGAGTTTGAACTAGGATTTTTGAGAACTTCGCATTATTTTCAGAGTTACCACCAATTGAAATATATAATTATCGGCGTTCTTTTCATAAAATTTCTCCCTCTGTTGTCGTAAAAGATGGATAAATCCACTTCTAAGTTATATATTTCAAAAATTCTAGTTGAGCCTCTGTACAGAGGTCTGAGCTACATACAGGCAAATATTATTATAATAGAAGCATTTTTCACAAAAGGAGAATATTTTGAAAATGGGTCATTCTATGTTCATTTTTTGTCAAAGTATTGTACTTAATTAATTTTTTATTGTAATACCATTCTTAAAACAATTGTACATACATTAATATGTGACATAATCTAAGTGACACTAAATATCATGAAAATTATCCATTTATGTCCTTTTGCAAAATCTTGGTTCCGAACGTAGTTGCATACCTTAAAATACAGTGAAATTTTTGAAAACTTCATCATTTTTAGAAAATTCTATCTCAAATGGATATCAATTACACCAGTGAAATGTTTTAAACATCATGAATAACAGAAGAAATGATATTTAAAATAAAAAAAAACAGTCAATGATTTTTTTTTTGAAATTGCCTCAAATTCAAATGAGTGGCCTCTAAAATGCCTTGAGCGATAATAAGCAATTCCTCACTCAAAGTTCTGCAGTTTGCAAGGAAGTTATTCCTTGTTTTCCACCTCATCATATAACATAATGAAATAATAGAAAGGTTTTGTAAAACTATTTTTGGTTTTTATTTTTCGATAAATACCAGACATATTTTAGCCATCTAGATTGAAATCAAGAAAAATACATCAGTTTATCCAATTCTATATCCAACCTTACGCATCTATAAGTAATCAGATTACAATACTACAACAGAAATGCATCATTCTCAAAATAGTAAGAAAATGACGAGTTTCCTACTATCGGAAAAAATATAAATATACTTAAAATCCCTTTCTTTGTTACTCTTTTTATTCCAAAATTGCACAGCATCAGATCATTTATTCCTATCAAATAATAATGATATAAAAACAAAAAAGAGCAACAAACAAAATTTCATCAGTTATCATCCAATCGAAAACGCGTAAAAGTCATTATTCTTTTCAACCCATAGTAAATATTTAAATAGAAAAAAAAATTCTATTGGCGATTGGATTTAACAATTCAATGCACCAACTATTCTTATTTGGTTTGAGAACCTAACAACATGGACGAATGCAGTGAAGCAATTCGATGGAAGAAAATGAACATTTTTTTTCTTCTTTTTTTTTCTTTCTAATGGACAGAAAGAAGAGATTATTTATTCAATTCGGTTAGAGAAGGTGTATCTGTGAGCTCTTGTATTGGAAAATCCATTAGATTTAAAGCGTGTGGTTCATTATGAACAGAATAAATTCATTTCAATGAGAAAATAGAAGAGGAAATGGGTTCTTAATAGACTTTTGTTGAGAAGATTTTAAATGTTGGCGAGTCTTAAAGATAATATTCAGTCTTGATACGCTACTTTTAAATACACGTACTCCAGGCGCACTATATTAAATATGCTGTTTTGCATACATATCAGTATATTACTTTAAGGTATCTGAACACGTTGAAAATGACCAAATTCTATCAAGACAGATATTTTTATTTTTTACTTTTTTGAATAGAGATGTCTTTTGGCTTTACAAAACATAGTTTGTTTTGTTTCTACACATTGTAGAGGCTAAGTTACAATAAATTTTATAAAGTTAGAAAAATCGGAAGTGGGTATTTGTTTTACCAGAATTGCGCATTTAAATTGCGTAAAATCTATCATGGCGAGACTGATAACTCAAAATGTTACAAATGTATTTCTATAACACTTTTTGAACCTTTTGTTTATGTTATTTTCTAGAGAATGTACTAAAATAGTTCTTATTGTATGAATACTTTTTGAACCTTTTGTTTATGTTATTTTCTAGAGAATGTACCAAAAATAGTTCTTATTGTATGAATACTTTTTGAGTTATGGCTTGTTATTTAAATAATGATATCATAAAGAATGTCACATTTCTTACAATGTTTTCTCAATCAGCTCTAAAATTTTCAAATTTTAATAAAACGTTAAAATTTTAGTACATTTTCTAGATAAATACGTCTGACTTGTTTTATTAATACTTTTACTAATATATGTTTTTTACATTTTTCTGTAATTGCTTTGAAGTTTTTCAAAAACATTAATAAAATTTCACTTATAATTGAGATTTTTGTAAACTTTAGGCAATTTATTGTAAATATTGTTGGTTAAATGTTAGTATGTATTGGTATTGAGTCCTAAAAAAGCATTTATAATGTTTAAATATGCTATCTTGTTAAAAAGTACTCCGAACGTGTTCAGATACCGTAAACAATATTACATACCATTTAGCTATTTTAAACAGCTAACAGTTTTTAGCTAACAATAGTACATTATTAATATAATATATTCTGCGCATGTTATGTTGGATAATATATTCAATGTACCTAACATTGAATGAATATTTTCTTAATAAGCTGAATTTGAGCATATTACAGATATCTGTTTCTTCAAAGAGATCAATTTTCATTAACTTTTTTTAACTACTCCTAATTATAGTGGGCTTTTTTTAGTTAAATTTTAAAAAGATTAATTAATGCTCTATTTTTGTTAGCAAGTATTTTGTCCCAATCAAACATGATTGTAACTGGTTTTATGACAAATCTTTACATTTCTTTGAAATTTAAAAATGTATCGATTTTTTTCCCTTATAAAATAAACAATTTTGACTTGTACATGAATCAAGTTTTCTTACAATAAGTTAGCATAACTGTTGCTGAAATGTAAATTTTGTACAATGTAATGCCAAAAAGAGTTTTCCAAAGAGATACTTAAATATTTATTATTATATATAAGTAGTGATAGTTCATTCTTCATAATTAGTAAATTGGTGAAAAGAAAGTTATACTATAAAGGTTTTGCGCTCCATTTGAGCTATAGAGCTGCGGTAGCCCTGTGGTCAAGGTATCGGATTATGGCAGGCATGTCATGAGTTCGAGCCCAGTACCACTAAACAACTGCCGTTAAGGGGAGCGATGCACGTTAAAACTGTCGAGAGGTTAAACATCCTTACTTTGGTGTGGTAGCTAGGAGAGGGGGTAGCAGCTCAGGTGTCGTCATCGTCACTTGATCACGGTTCAAAATTACGAGGTCCGTCGCCAAAAGCCCTCGTGTAGCTGAACAATGCGACGTTAATATTCACTCACTCCCTTTGAGCCACAGAACATATTAATTCATGAACAGCAACGTTGAATACTGTAGCTCTTCAGCATCTCTATACTCCAAAGGTGGAATTCACTGGCACTAGAATCAAAGACGAGAAAGGTAAAACTGCTGTTTTAGTGGATATTCAGAAATCATTTGTCAGTATATAGTACATGGAACTAAAGGCCGTATCACACGTACATTTTCCATGCAACTTTTTCGTCCAGTTCTTAGCCTAATCTGAGAGGGGAGGGTTGCCGTAAATAAAATGTCGTGCTGTGACATGATCTGCGCTTTATCTGCACATTGAAAATCACTGGTCAATTTTTCTGCTTCGGAAAACGAACATCCAAAATTATTTCTTTTATTTCACTTGTAGTTTTGTTGAGGGGCGTAAGCAGAAATTGAGCACCATCATGTTTAAAATATTATACGCCGTTAAAATATTATACAGCATTAAAATATTATATGGCATATCCGATGTGTTAGACGAAACCGAAGATGCCATCTTGTTTATGACGTGGGTCGCCGAAGAGCCCCAATGGTTGGAATTGCCATCAACTTTTAATTGGAACAATTTTTTGAGCTCACTAGCAAAAAGTTATTCGATAGCCGTTGCTATAGCAATTGAGTAAAAATTTCACGAATTGAACTAAAAATTGTTTGAAACGTGTACTTGTGATACGGCCGTGAATATATAAACTGATAAGTTATCAAGTCCAATTTATCTTATTTATTCTGTTCTATCTGACAGAACTTTTTCTATGTAGGTAAATAATACTTTTTCAAGCAATAGAACTATTCGGACTGATAAAATGCAAATAATAATGGTATATCAACCACATATAACACAGAACTTTGCATACTGTCTGATGACAGAGCGATGCATTGCAATCACAAGGAAACTGCTGTTTTTTCACCTATGCTAACAAGTTACCTAGCTTTTCTAGGAAATGGGTTCTATAACGTTTTCCCGTAACACAGCTGAAAAGTCGGATTATTTTTGTGGATAGGATAACCACGTTCCTATGCCCACGTGCACACTTAAAATATTGCGATGTCTTGCCTATTGTCATCGTCCCGGCAACCTTTGACACCATAAAATCCCCCTACTTGACCCACGAGTCGGATGCAACTCGATTATAAAGAGGCCGACCGCTACTATCCCGAGACCCTAGAGATGGTAGGGCGAGAAGTCCTTTGGAAACCTTCGAGCAGGAGAGATGTAATCTCCTCTCTCACAAACAACAAAATTTGGAATATAATGAATTAACCAACCTTTTAAGAGCTCACAGGACCCTTAACAGATATCCTTGCACTCGAAAAAACATCCTTCTTCAAACCAAAGTAACTTAGCAATAAAACAAAACAATAATTTGAAATTTTTATCACATGATAATCATATATATATATATATATATATATATATAC
>BMAV01013276.1:102090-129551 GCA_019973955.1 Trichonephila inaurata madagascariensis
GAATTTGAGAAGAAATCTAAAAAGTTATAAAGAAAATAAAATTGGACAATTTTTCAAAAACATGAAAATTAGTATTTTACACTGCGAAGGATTCTTAAGTACAAAATGGATCAAAATTTACAAAATTAATTTTACTTGGTATAAAAATGTTTACTTTTGAAGTTGTTCTAACTTTTAAGAGATTTAGAGAAAAAATATTTTTTAAATACAAATATAACGAACATTTTGTAATTTTAAGAAAAAAATTAATTAAAATTCAAATAAAAAAAATTCTATTATTTTTTTTTTGAAAATTGATGTATAAGTTATGAAGAACCTTATTTTGAACACGTGTATAAAATTTCAAATTGATACCTTAAATAGTTTCTGAGAAATCCTGCACGGAATCTAAAATTTTTTGTTTTGCGAAAAATGAAGTTAAAGTTAAGAAAAAGATAGGGTTTTCGCTTAAGTTTCACTAGTTATTTCTCAATAACTTCGGAATTTTTACAGTATCAACACAATTTTAGTACCAAAATGCTCAGAAATTTTAAGGCTGTAACATATATATTTTTTTCAAAAAATTGAAAAATTTGCAATTGAAGATTCCTGTGAGATCTTAATAACTTCAATGTACATGCTGTAACTAATAGCTGTGACATAAATAATCGAATTATTTAAATTAATAAATATTACACTACCATTTTTTTCTCAAACGTCACAGTTCAAATCGCCTCGAATGTTTCGAAAAGAGAAGTAATATATTTTGCAATAAGTAAGAAAAGCCTTGCAAGCCCTAAAAGGCCCATCAGAAGAAACAGAATTCCCTGGTATTTCTATGACAAGAGGATTGGCGTGAGGAGATAAATTACTCTCTTTCAAACTGTTTTATACATAAAATAGATTCACTGGTATCGTGCACAAACTTTACTCCGGATCTCGCGTGCAAGACCAAATTAGACATAATAAAGTGCTTATCTATCCACTGATCCTAAAACCTGCTATTACCTACATCTCCTCCGCGTTGAGCCATGCAGTAAGACACACATTAATTACTTAAGACCTGACAAAATGTTATTATAAGATAAATACTCACTGTCTTACCAGAAATTCTGATCTTAGAACGCGTAGCAACATTTCAATAACCAAACTATCATAAGAAACGATATTAAGTGTACCAGGACATGTTCAAAATAGTAAAATGCCAAAAATAAGACTCTTCGTTTATGGGACATATTTATTTAAAAAGTTCCAATAGAGCTTAGATTTTTTTGTGATTTTAATTAAGATATTTTAATAATTCTGTAGAGATACAAGAATAACTTTTTAGTTAATTTTTTTTTTACTCTGTATAATTTAAGTTGAATATAATTTCTGAGATCTTATAATGCATGCTTATGTTTAGGGATCAGGTTAAAGTATATCTTAAATATTTAAAATATTTTTGCACATATATAAAACAAAACTAAAAAATAGAGTGAAGCATTTTTTTAGTAAAATTTTAAGATATAATTTCTTTAAAAAAATTATAAAACTTTGTAGTTTTGTAAATTTTTATTTTTTCTCCTTTTTCATAAATAAAAATATTTTTTAAGAAACTATGTACTACTTCGACGAAAAAATAAGTTCTACTACATGTACAGGTATCCTGTATGGAAGTATAAAAAATTTAGAATCATATAGTAGAATGGTTTTTTTTAAAGTGTACCTATAAACAAAAAATTATGCTTTGGAGAAAAAGTGAAAAAACTAAACATTTTTAAACGTTTGCTTACATTTTTGTCAATTAATTTTGCATATTTTAAGGTTATTTTATCAATGAACATATAAATGTTATACATTTTTAGATTTAGAAAATATGCAATACTTTTTAATACTAAAATTCGATTTTTCGAATGTGTATGGTGTTCTGGTTCCCTTAAATTATTTTCCAAAATTAATAATTCTACCAAACGGATCTATCTCTAATATTGAAAAATATACTCTTGATGTTAAATTCAATGTACCACTATCAGTTTTAATTGTCCCTGTATTTGCTTAGTTTCTTAAATTTTACTTTCCTATCTTTATTTTTAAATTCAAAAATTTTTATTCTCAATTCACAGGACGTGCTCGAACATTTATGGACTCAATGATTGGCTGAGCTTGGCTCATCAACTCTTACGCAAAAATAGCTGTCCATTCTATTCAGCTAATCTGAGACGTTCTTTTGGCACTATACAGGTAACACTTCATCTTTTTATTTATTTATTTTTTTTGTATTTCACACGGACTTTATCCCAGAATTCTAATTGGCTTGGTTTTGTTTCACCCATTACTCTGATCACAAAATTCTATTTGAATTGCTTTTAAGCTTTTTAAAATTAATTAAACTCTTTTATTTTTAAAAGTACAGCCGCAATTTTTCATTTTTCTCCGTTCTTCAGTAAAAAGTTCTTAATTATTGTATTTTGACAGAGGACAAATTAGAAAGCAAATCAAAGGCACGAAAATGCTCAATGATAGGAGAAAAAAGCTTAGAAAAACCAAGTGCTCATAATCCATACCACACTATACTAGAATTTGATTCATCGCCTATTTTTATTGGAAAAAGAGAAAATATACATTTTTATTATAAAATGCATTTGCATCTGATAATTTTTTCTATTTTTTAAAAGTTTATTTATTTATTTTGATTTTTCATTTCAAGCTACATTGACATATTGTCGAAATAAGACGAACTGACAGAAAAATCAAATATGAATTTTCAAGAACGTTTAATTGCATTTTTAATGAACCCTTTTCTTAAAAAAAATAATTTGAGTTTTCAACATTCCAAACATAAAACGAAATTGCAAACTCTTATTTTAAATCCACATCTAACTTTAAAAAAAAAAAAAAAAAACTACAGACACATATTAGAAAAGAAAATCTTTTAGAACCACTTAAATATCAGAAAAACATCGGAATTTTTAAATTGTATGCTCTAATTACTTTCGATATCTTTAAAAAAGAAAAAAATAATAATTGCAAGGCTTCAATTTAATCTGATGAAGCTACGCATTTTTGAAAAAATGAAAACAGCGTTTGGGGCGGGAAATATTTAATCGTCTTAAATGCTGCTTTAAAAAATTTGCTTTCAGACATTTGCTTATTAAAATATGTTTTAAGCGATTCAATTAAAGAAACCGAAATAATAGTTTTTTTCCTATTATTTTAGGTTTGAAAACTGTTTGGTAAACAAATGCTTCCCTTTCACATTTCTTTCTTGTTTACTTAAAAGAAAAAAAAAATGCTTTAATAGAAGATTGTTTATTTAGAGGAATTCATTTTGAAAGAAATATTTTAATATAAACGCGGAATAACATGTGTGAGACAGTAAACTAATTTAGAAGTTAAATTTTCTAAAAGCTAAACAATAGTTTCTTCATTACTTGGTCTAAAAAATAGGAATGTTTTCTCTATGCTGTACACAGTAAACAGTATTTAATTTTCTTAATGCAAACAGTTTGAGAATGCCTTTATTCAAAGGTCACAAATTAACTTTTAGTTGTGTTATACAATATTTTCTATGAAATTAATTCAACATTTAAAAGAAAATTTCGCATTAAACATTGTTAGGATTATTCACAAAATGAAAAAATCAAATATTTTTTAAAATATTCGTTTTTCCATATGAAAAATACCTCAACAATAGAGGTAACAATGTAGAATAAGTAATGTAAAAAAAATTGAATTCAATTCCTGCTTAGGACACCAAAGAAAAAGTTTATTTTAGTTGATTATATCCAATTAATGAATTATATTTGAAAAAAACTGTATCAACATCAAGTATCATCCACTACAAGTTAAAAATATATATAAATATATATTTGAAGCGAAGAAAAAATCCGTTAGAAAACTTATTGGCGCCATCTGCTGGTGCTAGTTCATACCTCGTCAGAAATAACGCAGAATAAATTTAAAATTTTAATTATGAATTAATTTTTGAAAAAAAAACTGTATAAACATCAATTGTCATCCACTACAAGTTTACAAAAATGTATTTTAACTTCAGTGAAAGAATAAAAAGTATTTTACTAACGATTGAAAATTTGAACAATATATCTATCTACCTATCTATCAATCTATCTAGCAATATATATATATATATATATATATATATATATATATATATATATATATATATAGGGACTAATAGTAGGAATTGAAAAATAGTTTCCGACATTGCCTTTTATGTAATAATAAATTTTGTTTTGAAAAAAACATTTCATACTTGTTTTTCCCCAAAATGTTATCTAGTTTCCAGCCATCCTCGTATATTTAAAGTGCTAGGAAATGAATTAACAAATATTTTGAGTTTAATTTGTGTAGGTAACAATTTATGCCTGCAAAGATATCATTCGCAACAAATATTTTAAATGACATTCACTAATATTCCAGAATTGATTCATTTAAGTAACAATTAAAACTTTGGAGTTATTTTGAGCATATGATTACATGAATTAAGACATTACAATAATTTAAATACTACAAGTTTATTGCGCTCTTATACTATAGGAAACAATAGTAAGCATTAAGTGTAGCATTTTATGTGAGAATCTATAATGCCTGTAGAACTTTGCATTTAATTTAAACAATGCATCTTCTGCTCTCACTGCTCAGCATCTTTTGAATGATGTCCAGTAGGAAGTAAAGGTGTTTAAAGTGGTTTTCCTCGACACACTATACAATGCATACTTAATCCACCTCGGTTCACAATCGATCGTGAACACCCTGCAGAAATTTCCGGAAAATTAATTTCAACACACGCATGCTAAAATCTGTATACGAAGTCCCTAAACATCTTATGTCTAGTGTTTAAATTAGTATTTTAATAAGAATTGGCTGTTATATGTTAAAGAGTGGTTCAATGGGGGATTAAAACAAATATGTATTTCCATGTGTATAAATGAATATTTTCCCTGCTTTCTCATAATCATTTTTTTTCTATTATCAAGTGTCATTTTTACAATGGCTACTTTAATATGCAGACATTTCTTCTATAATGTTGATTCTGCGCTTAAGCTAATATTAATTTTAAGTTTTATCTACTGTTATTCATAATTTAAACTTTTGAGAAAATCTGGTTGGGGATTAAGTGATGAGGTAAATTTGATAAAAGGGATTAATTTTCATTTGCATAATAAAGGCTAATTACTTAAAACTCACACAAAGGAAAGTTACTATGTAAAAAAAAAATAAAAAAATAAAACCAGAAAAAAATATCTAGATTCCTTGATTAAATTTCCCTTATTTTTGAAATTTATTTTCATGTTCAGAGTTTCCTTTTTATTTAAGTAATGTGGAAAATATCCTTGCTAGAGAGAAAATTCTTGTTAAGCAGTTATAGTTAGGAATTGTCAGACAAACAGTAATAATGAATTAACACGAAACCGAGGGGGACTGAAATACTTTTTCGTGTTAAAGGATATGGCAAAAAAATATTTATTCAGCAAAAATAAGTTTATTAGAGTACATTTTATATACATATATATGCATATATGCAAGTATTTAATGAAAATCAATGAAACGAAAACATTTACAATGAAACGTAATACAAAATTTTCCAAAATTTTGAAAAACAAAATATTTAATGAGTTTCTGGAAAGTAAGTTGATATTTTTTCTTACATTGGCATTTTTAGCATCAAAATATCAGCGAACTCTTCGATGTCGTCAATTTTGTAATTCTCTTCAACACTGGAATGTGCGTCTAAATAACTGGGCTTACTTTTTATGATGTTCCTCATTTAGGATAACATAAGATCAGGAGCTGCATTATCCATCTCATTTTTGTAGTCACGATCTGTTTCAATGATAATATTTGAGCTTTGAACAAACTCCAAAATTCCCTTTTCTGTCATAATTAGGGTTGTACACATTATCATCATGTACTGCAACGAATTTTTCCGATGATACAGTAGAGCAGTTCAATAATACAGAAACTTTCTCAAACATTTCATTAAACTTCTGGTATGTTCCGTATTTTGTTGATTCCCAGAAGGGAAATCTTTTCGTGTTAAGAGCAAAAAAAAAAAAAAAAAAAAAATGTATGAAAATACATAGTAGTCTGTCGAGATCGTTGCATTATTTCATGTTAACCGGTATTTTGTCTCAAGCGTTTTCACGTTAAATGTATTTCACTGAAGAAATATTTCTTTTAGAGTAATATTAATTAAATGAATTGTAATTCCCTGATTTTGTAAATAAATGCCAATAACACAAAAAATGCTTTTACACTCTTCAGCTTTAGCTTCAGATCTGTCTGAAGTTTGTAAAAAATATGCACTATTATTTCTTAAATGTTTTTTTTTTTCACTTTCGAAATTCAAAGGAAAAATTAACAAATCTATATATTTAGACAAAATCAATGCTAAAACAATCTTCTTGAAAAATCATCTTAATTTCATTTCTCAAATACCATACATGGCTAAAATTAAACTATGAAAAAATAATTACTATATGAAATATATTTGATCAATCCACAGATAGGTTCTGATACCAAATTCATACATGCTGTCAAATTTATGTCTAATAATATTATTCTTTAGAAACTAGAATGCAGCATTTTTAAAAACTGTTTTGTATAACTTCAATTTATAACCAGAAAAACTTTCTGAGAGCAAAAATAAAACTTCCTCGATATTTCTGATATTCCATATTCTTTCTGTAGTAAATATTACACTTTTCTGTATTTAATGAAGTTTGTTTTCCTTACAAATACAGTAAGAAAAGTTGAGCTCTACTTGCATTTCAAGACCAATTCTGTCACTAGTCCATATTTATTATTAGCTTTTTTTATATTTTCATTTTCTGTGTTTATTATTTTTATTACAACATTGTTTGTGTTCTTTATTTTTTTTTGATGGATTCTTTTGCAACCATTGGAAATCGTACATCTCCCAAGCCAATAAAAGAAAATAAATATTTTACTTTTCTTCTATGAGTAGTGGAGATGAGAGATAAAGGATAGGACTAATGTGACAAGGTAAACAAGAAATATTGAATTAAGAATATTGTATACCTGTTGAATCACCGTTGACAACGATAAGCCGAATCGGAAGTTATGTAAGGGTAGTTGCGACTTCCATATGATTACGCATATGCTCCTGCTACAACTTCTTCAGCAAGTCACAAACAAAAAAGGACATCAATAAATCGCTTAATGATTGAATCGAGCTAGTATTCCTTTTTGTACCATTCGTCTAACGAGTGCAATGTGTAGCTATGGACCTGCAGATGGGTGGTTCAGATAAAACCCTCCTTCAAAGGTGAAAATCTTGCCGCTTGATAATTGTACATCAGATGGCTATACATAGCCATCAGGTTGATTATACACTCCACACACACATAAAGAGACAAAAACATTTCCAATAAATTATGATTAATGAAACAAATGGCTACGACGCACGCGTCAACCTAATCTGCCATCTCAACAAGGTACTGCTCACAGCTTTAACGGAAAAAACATTCGAAATGACGCTCACGCCAACTGGTGATTTATATAAATTCTACGAAAGGCTGGAAAACAACATTATCAATCTATCGCTCAAAAAGTGCCTTTTTTTGGAAAAAACAAAGTTTAATTTTGAGAACGTGTTTTTTTTTAATATTCTCAGGTACTTACGTATTACATTGTAACCTATTGGCGAAATTACATGAAAAAAAGTACCTAGATGCCAATTCAGCAATCACGACACTTGCGAATTTGGGGTTGCCCCAACTTGGCAAATTATTTTGAACGCTATCATTGTTGCGATAATACGCAAGTACTTATTCTCATTAAAAGTAGAAGTTATAAGAAAATAGCTTTTAAGTTCCCATTGAAAATGTGATTTTTAGGTCTCGTATTTTTAGGTCGATCATAGTCTAATTTTCGAAGTCCATTGTCACTAATATTCGTGTTTTATACTTTGTTACCTAATCGATTAAAATTAACTAGTCTTTGTACTAAAAGATTGAGGTAAGCACTTCTAAAGAATGGAAGGAATTGAAGATAAGCACTTCTATTCATTTTACAAATCCGTTTGTGGCTCTGGACATTCCCTTTTTTCACCCTCATTTTCAGTAAATGTAAATCATTTTTCCTTTTAAGAAATACAATAGAACTTACGTGAAAATATTTTCTTGACTGAGAGCTAATCTCAACGCATAACCATATCAATTTCAGTCAGAACTCAATCATTTAAATTAGAATAAACATGTTCCTTTATATGGATGTTTATAACGTATAGTTTTTACAGCATTTGATAAGTAGAACCGTTTGACTTAATTATAATGGGAATCCTAAATAAAGCGAGTAATTATCACTTAGAAATTGAGAAACACATTTTCTGTTTGATCTTCAAACAATTTCTGAGATACTTTGATTTCAAAAGCATTTCAATAATTACTCTACTTTGATATGCCGCTCTTATAAAGTGAAACATTCAAAGGTAGCTTTTGAGAAAGTCTAGTACCTTTAAAAGTTTTGAGATAGATAAGACAGTAACGTTAAAATGCATTTTATCTAAATTTGACTTTGAAAATCCTAAATGTATACGTAAATAAAAACAAATTCTGATTTATTAAATTCAGAAAACGATTTGTGACGAAGTTATAAATATTTCACACACATTCCAGATGAATATAAATTTCGAAATTAGAAATTAACTTTTCCAAGCAAAAATGAAATATAAACTAGCATGTTATATGCTACTTTATGGGAAACTTTATGTATTTTATATAATTAATATATCAATTTATATTCAGTTATCCTTTTATATGAAGAAAAGTATTTATCTCAGGATCACCCATTTTTTTTTAAATACATGAATTTTAAATTTTAGTATAAAACTAATGGTTAATAATTTATTTTAAAAATGTTATGTGCATAAAAATAAGACTTCAAAAAATTGTTTTTAATATATAAAAATGATTAAAACAATTGAATAAATAGTGACTTATTGATTGTATGCACTATTTTCTCTTGCATTTACTACTATAAAACTGCTGACAAAAATTAAATAAAACTTAAAATAATTGTAGAGATTAAATACATTTATCAAAAAATACTGAAAAATAGAGTTAAACTTACTAAGAAATAAAAAAATAAATATTCACAAGCCTTTTTTTATGTAAATATGAATGTGAAAAGCCTAAAAAAAATTTCTTCTTCTTTATGCAATAATTCGCATATAACATGATCCTGTTTGAATAATATTAAACATTTTAATGGAATATTTTCTGACATTTTTTTATCTTAACACAGTGAATTTTTATTAATAATCCTAAATTTATTAGTTTATTTTTATTAAAAATCCCATTCCGATTTAAGTTCCATTTATTTAAGTTACTTAATTTTTTTTTAAAATTTTCACTTCACTACATGTTATATTTTATATGACACCAGTTCTTCAGATACAAAAACAAATCTCTATGAAAAATAAATCTTATATGTCACTAACCAACTGTATGGAATTCAAAAAAAAAATTCTTTTCCTCTCTTTACTAGTTTCCACTTCTCAATTATGTCATAAATCTTATTTGCCAACAATCTATTCTATAGAATTGACATGACTGGAATTGTTTCATTTTCGTCTTACAAAAATGCTATCAAAAATACTTTCGTCTCACTAACTTACAAAATTATGTTGCTACATTAAAGGTGTTCATTCAAATCGTTCTAAATTTACGTATATTCAAAACTAATAAAATATTTGATCTAAATTTCTTGAATATCCATTAGCTATTAACACTTAACTCATTTCTTTAAATCACGAAAAAAGAATAGTTTTTGAATTTTTGGAATTACAAATAATAACAGAATTTGACATTTATTTTGAAAGTTTATATAAATGTGCTGCATGTTTAAGTATTTTATCTTTTTCATTAATAATTAGAATGCATTTTATGGTAATAAAATATTCCAGACATTGTAAAACAATCCTAGTTTTAAATTAACATTTTTTCTACAGACATTGTATGTGTGTATAAATTCGTATGTAATGTGTACGTGAAAGTAGTTTATTTTATACAATTCCTCTTTCAAGGTAGCAATTACAATTATTTTCTTCTTCAGTATAATATTAGTACCAAAGACTGTTTAAAACATTTTGAAATCTTTCATTATTTAATTATTGTTTTATAGAAATAATTGTTGGAAAGCTATTTTTTATTTAATAAACTTTTATTTTTGTACACAAATAATTGAATTTATAAACTAATCGTTAAATAATACATATTTCTTAGCTGATTAAATTATTTTTCTTATTTTTATCAATAACATTATTACTAATAATGATGCTTTCAAGTACTTTATAATTATGAAATTCGTCATTGTATATTTGAAGTTTTAAAACTATTAAATTCTCTTGCAAACACAGTAAAGAATCAGTGAAGTATAACAAATGCACAACCAATAATAAGAACTAATTTCGTTCATGTCAAACCCATTGCCGTTTAACTGACACCATTTGTTTGAGCTGTACGAATCCTGTAAAGGGAAAACGTTGCAAATCGCTTAACTTCAAGGAAATACAATTTCCAGTGACTAGCAATTGACTTTTTTGTTTAGAATTTAGTTTTTTTTCCCCGATGTGACATTAGAGTCATTAGCAGAAAATTCCAATCTTTTAAGTTGTTTTCTTTTATCGATTAAATGAGTAATTACTTAACATTCCATTTTGGATCTACGCCTTAGAGAGTTAATTTTTGGATTCTTCTCTGTCTTAATGGATTTATAATTTCCGATCCTGGTTATATTTTTCACTAAGAAAGAGCTTGTCTTAGAAATATTCGTCTATGTACTGATTTTTAAGGTGATTTTTTTATCAGTGTTATGACAAAGACTGTAGATACGCCAAATTGGGTGCATAGAATAAGTAGATGACATAAGGCAATTAAATTTAACTTAAATGTTAATATAAGATAAATTCTTAATTTGAAAAGTAATCCACTTCCTGAGTTAGTAAAAATATGTGCATGTAAAAGACAATCTCAAAAGTTCTGAGTAGCTTTTTTATTTAATTAAATTATTTTTTAATTATAAGCTTTAAAAGTAAAAAAAAAATGCAATGAAGGAAGACAGGATAATGGGTTGGCCTAATTTTTCTACAGAACACTTGATCAGGTAACTGGAAATAACAAGTTGTGGAAAACCAGAGTTGACATCAATGGAACAGAGGTACCAGAAAGAAGGAAGACATTGTAAAATTCTTATTTTTTCTAAGTGTAAATCTAAGGATATTGCAATTAGCAAATTGGAGCGAATTGTCTTCAGTCTCAATTAATAACAAAAAATATTGCTTTTCTGATACAAGGTGAAGTCAGACAGACGCACTGACTGGATCAGAGTATCGCAAACCTCTTCTAATATTGATAAGAAAACTTCAAGCCGTATGCACAAGTTTAATTAAGTTACCAAAATATTCCATAAATTAGCAGCCAAAAATGCCATCTCAATCTTGCTCAAGATTGCACAACCACTATCTTCTAAGTTTTTGTGCTATCAACACTCTAAGTGAACTAATTTCCTTTTGAATAATAATAATCATTTACATACGTCACGGTTCCGTCACATAAAGTGGTATTCATAAGCCAATCAAAAAATTCATGAGAAAGTTTGCCCCGTCGAGGTTGGTTGAACAGGTTTAACAGAACTCTCTACGACGATAAATATCAAAAGCACAATATTTCAAAACTCTGTTCAAATTTGAAGGGTTTGCAGAGGAAAAAAATAATTATTTAGATGACGCCTACAGCTCTAAAATAAGCATTTATGGCGCTGGAGATCAATACAGGCAAAATGTATCCTTCAGCTAAAGAAAATAAAACTAATTACACGTATTTTTCTTGAGAAACAGATCATAATCATTAGGAAATCGACGTTGTAAATTTGAAAAACTATTTGATTACCTATTTGGTCTCCTAAGTTAATAACAACAATAACGTCATCAACCACCTATTAACAATAATTAAACAGCAACAAAATATAAAGGAAAATCACTTCTATAGAGCGATTTTTACTCTTTAGAATAATAAAATACTTAAAATTAAACCTGATTTAAAAAAAAATTGCCATGTAAAAGTCTAATTATAAGGTGACCAACCGTCCTCCTTTTATAGGTTCTGTCCTTCCTCGAAAAGTGTGCTCCTTTTTGTCCTCCTTTTCAATATTTTAAAACTGATCTGTTAATCTCTGTATTCAGAGACGAACCAAACATGTTTCAAAAATGTCGAAGAATGGTCTGAAGCAAATATCACAGGAAATAACAGTTTTCAATTTTTTTTTGTTTTATTTTGTCGCAAGTAAATTGGACAGATATAGAAAATTACGTTAAGTTTTTATCGAAAGAAATGCCTGATATTAAAATAGATGACCATTGTCTGTTTGAAGTAGAAAGAAGACTAAATGTACATTTAAATTCTAATAAATTAGAGCAATTGGAAAACCAACATGATGAGAAATTGATAAAAGATGGGTAAAATTACTTAAACCATTTAAAAAAGGAACACATTCCATTTGAAAATGTAATTATTCTTGTTGAATTTACGTTGTGCTGCCCTGGAACTAATGTAGAAGTCGAAAGAGTTTTTTCAGTTAGTAATGATTTTTGTGAAGTGATTCGTGAGAAATCAAAATTAAACTATCCGATGTATTAAGAAATGATATGTTGACAAAAAAAATTCATTCAATGGAAAAATACTCGTTTAAGGTAACAATAAAAAAGAATGTAAGCGTAATTCGCGTATAAAGAATCATAATATATGATAATTACATGAAATAATATTAAAAAAACTAAACCCTATTCTCCAGCAATTAGTTATTACAATTGTTGTATACATTTTATATCATGATGTCGAAACGACACACACCAAACGACGTTTAAGGGTAATCGAAATTCCAGACGTTCTAGTGTTAAAACGAAGATACAAAGTAGTATTTCTGATTGAAAAACCGATTGACGGAACTTAGCATAAAAATAATCAAATGTAGTATCATTAGAGAACAGGCATTATAAATTTTATCGAAATCCAAAGAATAAAATAGGTTGGCCATATATGCTTCAAATGTATGAAGTAAGACAACATTGCAAAACGAATTCTCCTTTCTAAGCCTAAGAGTATTTGCTCTAGAAGCAGAACCAAACTTCGATTTACTGACTGCATCGAAAGGGATTTAGGCATCTTCAGGATCAAGAATCGGAGGGCTATTGCTAGCAGAAAATTGCCTTCTAGGAAACTTTTGGAGAGTGCCATGGCCAAACGCTGGGCTGTAGAGCTTCTGAAGTAAATATAAAAAGTATGTCTCAGAGGAAAATAGAATAATTCAATAACATAATAGAAAACTGAAAAATATGTAGGCAGTAACTGCAAAATTTTATAGAATTTCAGTGGAAAACTTCAATACTTGAGCCAGTGACCGGCTATGCATCGATTTCATCCTAGTTTTGAATCTTGGTGGAGTTAAAAGTCACACATTGTATGCCTGGTTTCGCGATATGAAAATACAGCGAAGCAAACACTAGATTCACATTAAAATTTTTATTTGTCTTTTTATATTACTGGAATGATGGGAAATTTTTATATATTTTATGTTGTCTATTTTTGAGTTTAATAAATATGTTTAAAAATGCATAATATATGTATAATTTTAATTTCCTTTTATGCTGTTTATTTCTTTTTTTAAGAAACATCTTTAAATGTTGCAAAATTAATATATAATAAAACTATAAATCTATATTTTTAACCTCTGTTCTCTTAACTGTGCATGCATTATCGCGACAATCGAATTGTTTCCAAAATGTTTTATTGTGTAGCACGCTGAATCATATTGGTAGATTGGTTTGGCACGCCACCGCTGAAAGGTTGCCGACCCCTGGTGTAGAAGTTTGAAGAGGATAATTGTGTGCCAGTTTGGTATCGTCCTTGACCATGATTTTGAATTACGAAGTCTGTCGCCATAACACTTGCTTTGCTACAAATGAAAACAATGAATAAATCAAATATGCAAAATGTTTGGCAAATCTATTAAAAGCATATTTTTTTATTGTGTTGTAAACTGACTTGAAACTTGCATTATGATATTATTTCATATTTTGCACATATCACACTTTGAAGTTATACTAAGACTATTGACGACCGAACTGGTTATTTTGAATCTCTGTATAAAGATGAGGGTCGGGACCCTTCTCTTTAAACTTCCGTACCATGGCAACTTGAAGAATTTGAGCCTCAACAGATACTAGCCCCTCTGTACGGAGCATCTTCAGGGGCACCAAGACGTGAATGCGCAACTTGACAACACTGTCCACGAGATCTCAATCATCAACATTTGACTTTCATCCCCACAACGAATTCTGAAGAAATAAAATATTTTTGTGGTATCCCTTTAAGACACAAATCGCATGATTGAGAGAGTTAGAAATTCAAATCCCTTCAGGACCCAGAACATTTTTATCTTAATATTACTTTCTCCGAGTAATTAATACTATACAGATCACAATGACATTAGAAATAATAATATTTAAAGAAAAATAGCTACCCTCTTAGAATTTAAGTGTTCCAGCGTGAACGTTCTGACTGGTTCTTAAAGGAATATGCATTATTTTCTGACTTTAAAAAAAAAAGGAAAATTTTAAGAGTTTTAAGAAAATTGATATTGTTGATGATGTGTTGTCATAACTCTCAAAAAGTTTTTTACACATAATCTTTTTTTTCAATAAAATAAAAAGTTACGTAACTAGCCCCTGATTAATTGGGTATTTAATGAATGAGGATAAATAGAATTTTAAAAAAAGATAGCTTATCTAAATATCTTTGTATGTCTGCTTCTTCCTTGAAAGAGGATTTCATGAAACCTCTAACATATGATAAAAATAAACCCACTGGTGGAAAATTTAAAATTCTAAATTGTTTATTTTTTAAGGCGAGTTGGAAACCTCTCTCTCTATATATATACTGACATTGTTAAATTGGCTATTTTCAATGTACCTTTTCTTAAAATCTGTTATATGTACATGCTTGAAATTTTTCATACAATTAAAGTACACCTTTCTCATTATACTGAAATGAGATTTTAGCTAATTTTGAATTTTTTAATAATTTATGAAATATTTTATCAAACATTGTGAAATTTGACACATTTTTCACATAAACAAATTGTAAAAAATAAATTTTTGAGTGTTTTACAAAAAGCTCATTTCAGTATATATTAGCCATCATTATAAATATATCATAAAAATTTACATACCTGTGAACAGCAGTTTCTCAGAAAAGGTACATCGAACATCAAAATTTACATTTTGAGAGAAATTGATTTTAATGTAAACAGTAAGACTTCTAATCGGCTGGGAAATAAGAAAAATAAAAGGTTCAATTTACAATAAAAGATACATGTTTTGGTTTATATCAGACGTTCAACTTTTAAGAAAAAACGAAGCACTTTGATTACATTTTTCGCCTTTCAAATGGACATGGTCTAGTTTCAACGATTATTTAAAAATATGTTTTAAGGGCTTCTAATTACCCTAGAAGTTAAAGTAAGGTATTTTTAGTAAGGTTAAATCTGTACAATTTAAAAATCTTAAATTGTCAAAAAAATAAGATTTTAGCTTACTAACGCCCCTTTCGAGTTATATTTTAATTCAGTATTAAATTTGAAGCTAAACTATTATTTTTTCCTTACTGAGCAACGTAGGACAATTTTCTTTGTAAATGAAACCGATTTCTCAAATGAAAATGTTGCGTCAAGCTCAACACATGAATATAAAAATAACTTTGAACTAAGTTATGTCGAAACCTAAATTTATGATCCTAGACACAGATAAGAAACAGACAATATAAACTACTTGATTACGTAATTTAGCCGTTTATTATGTAAAAAAATAAACAGAATTAAAACGAATTATTCATAAATGTTTAGTTCAAAGAACGTTATAGCACATAGCATCATTTTAAATTATTATTGTAGAAATATAGTTATAAAATGTTTTCAATAACTTGTAAACTCACTCGATCTAATGTTGAGCCTTTCAATTAAAATTTACTTAGTTCCTTAATTTGCTGTTCTGTAATACAAAGAAACACACACATGTCAATGAAAAATATCCCAGAAAATCAGCAAAGATTATTTTTTTGTTTACTACTTTTTTCAGTTTAGTTGAAGAAAGTTATTTCAGATACATAAGAAGTTATCCTTCAAATTTTCTGAACAATAACGATAATCAAAATTTTGAAACTTAATTTAACGAGGTAATACTCGATATATTTTCGATTATACATAATTTATTTGGAATGTTTTAAAAGTGTTAGATACATTAAATAAGTATACCATTAAATAAGTATGCCAAATGATTCCAAATTTCGGAATTATGAATTTTAAACTGAGTGCGTGGATAAAATTCACTCATTTTTATAGTTTAATTAACAGACTTGAAACCTTTGAAGTTTATTTTACATTAATGATGGTTTTGAATTAATTATAATTTATTCTCTTTGTAAAATGAATAAAATTCTGCAAACAGGTTCTTTAAAACCATTCTAGAATATTTTTCTAGTGTATGGTCAGTGATTACATCTTATGTATCAAAATTATTTTTTTTATTTGAAGGAAAATAGCTTATTTTGATTATCATTTTCTTAACATTAATAAACATTTTTTTATTTATTATTTACTTATTGCTTTTGTTAATTTAACCTATATTTTATTGGTGTGCAATTTTTTATCTATTGCATAGCAGATTTTTCGAGAGTAAACTTTGATTATATCTTCCAGAATAAGGATTACTTTTATTTTGAGACCGTTTTTCATCATATTTGCGAAATGTTTCCTTTTTAGAATTTATTTAGTTGCTGTTTAGTTTCTTAGGTTCTAATTCAAAGGGCATTGCTCGGTCATTTTTATTTGAACAAAAGACAACTTTAAATCTCTTTCAGCTTAAAAGATATATATATATATATATATATATATATTGAAATTTGACATTTGAGTTAAATGAAATTTGTTTTTGTTTTTTCTTTTCAACGTTTGATTTTTAAATGTTTGGCTGTTTTTAGTGTTGAAGAAAAAGGAAAATATATGATAAAAAAAAGTTTTTTCGGCAAAATTATGTCCCAGTATATGAAATGCTATTTTTTCTTCTTTTGGTATACTTTTATATTATTATTTTTTCCTACATCTTATGTTATTTGAATGTTTCCGATGTTAAGGGGACATGATAAGATTTACGCAAAAATTTTAATTTAAGGATTTTCAAAATTTTTGCAGTTGCCTCCTATGTATGTATACTATGTAAAACAGATTTTGTGCTCAACATTTCAGAAAAAGCTAGCCATTTCGTTTTTCAAGAAAAAAAATTGTGAAGCGAATTTAAAATGCTACCCCTACAAAATTTTGCGTACACGCATGAAATTTCATTTACAAGTACGTCAAACTATGTATGACAAAAGTTGGTATGGGTTTTGCAATAACATGATTGGTATTCGTACAATACTTCTTTTTATGAATGCTTATTGTAGCATACTGATTGTAGCATTACTGATGAACCGTGATCTAATCTTACCTCTGTTTTTTTAAATTTTCAGCCTCTTTTAATAATAATTTTAGCTTATTTTAAGTTGTTCACCGCTGAGATAAGTGTTTCATTTATATATATATATACATGTAATAATTCCCTCTAGCATCCTTTTAATTTTTTTAATGATATTTAAACAAGCTTTAATTCTTTGGTTCAAAAATAAGGCTTTCATCTTAATCGTAATCAACTAGTATCCGAAATCCCTGCCCCACCTATTTTAACCAATCATAACTACTCTTACATAATAGTCACACGATTGTCACTGCCGGTATATAAAACGAAAATCTTGTGTGATCGCTCTTTTTGTCTTTGTGTTCGTCTTGTAGAATGTCGCAGCTGCTTGTCGCTTTTGATATTGTGCCTTATTTTGTGCTCTTATCAAATATCTGTGAAATACACCTGTGAATTGTACACCTACGTTATGTGTATGTGAATAAAAAGATGAAAGTCCACTCTGAAGATGTTTTCAAGGAAGCTCTCTGCGTAAATAAACAAAAAAACCAACACCGTCGCACGATACTACACACACACACACATATATATATATATATATACATAACACATAGCAATTTGAATATTTTCATATAGGCATTTGTTGATAGACGAAGTTATATATTTTTGGTCTTAATTTCTAGTATCAAATAATTCATTCTTTTTCTTAACATACATTCAATGAAAAATAATAGATTGATAATATCTTGTTTGCTACTATTTGAAACGCTCATTTTTTTAAATTTTACGGCAGCTATTGTAGAGTAAAAAAAGATGCTTATCTATTGCTATAAATAAATCATTTCTTAGCATAAACAATATATTTTCTTTTTGACGAACGTCTTAGCAATAAATTCTAAACGACTTTTGCGATTATTTGAAATCCGCAACTATCCTCAAAATGTATGACAACCATTAAGGAAACAAAAGAATCATTACTAAGACAATATATGACGAATGACGATGGAAAATGGTGACAAAGTTTTTAAAGAAGACATAACATGGATTATTCCTTCAAAATAAGTTTCAGGGTCTTAAGAATATAATGGAAGATAGAATCATTTTTCGCGACACCAGACAGACTTTCCTTTTTACTTTTCCTAAGTTCTCCGTCCGTGATATATCCTTAATAGCTCTGTTGCCGAATAAGAAGTATAGATGACGATAAGTACCAAGTTTCAAAACACTTAAAGGAACCCCATCAACTGTCTGAGAAAGATATGGCACCGGAAGAATAAAATTTTGAGGGCACTTGACCTTTTTTTCCCTTCTTGATGCCATTGATAGGATGGCACTCTCAGTCTTTGCCACGTGCGATTGGTAATCGAACGGTCAATCGATTGTTTTAACATTTTATTTCACTTCAGCTCTGGAAGATGACTCTGGAAAGTCACTTCTTCTCCCACCTTTTCAGTTTGTGCCTCCCGGGTGTTTAAATGGTGCCTTGCAATCGATAATCGATTCCGTAATCGTAATCGATCGCTTTCGAGAAAAATCATTTAATGTTTTCCTGAGCGAAATATTGTATAAGGAAAGGTTACAGGCGAAATGGAAAGTTAGTGAGACGATAGCCCAGATTTCTTTGTCTTCATTTATGTGTTACGAAGATAAGTTTCAAACTTAACTTAGCAGACACCGATAAGACGTGAAGACAGAAAAAAGCAATCATTTGATGATAATACCGTAAAGCAATTTGGTGTCTGGTTACTCAGCAGATTGTTGTGATGCTGGTTTCTATCCGCAAGTTAATGGATTTTATTTCAAATATTGTGAGATAAGGACTTCATATAGTGAAAGGTATAATTAACAAATGGGATAGTGTTTTTTACTCACTTTTTAACAACATCTTTTATCTAGTAATTCAGCTTTTGTTGTGACAACAGCTTAAATATAGGTTTTTGGATGGAGTTTTATAGAAAAAAAGGTAACACACATTTTTTGGAAAAAAAAGTTATGCTGCACATCTGTATGCACAAAGTAGGGAGTTTAAAATGATTTATCACGTTGTTCTTTTCAGATTGTTAATATGATATGTTAACATTTAACTTATTAAAAAAATATATTGCTTTCATTATTTCAACATAAAAAAAACTATCAAATACCAATTTTTTCTCGATTTCTTTAATTATACACAATACAATATATCTACTATGTGTAAGATATACATAGGAGTTTTATACCGAGTTCTTTATAAATCTCTAGAGTATGGTTTTTAATTTTATAACTGTATCCTTAAGAATCTCGACTTTTGTCCAAACATTGTGTACCATCTGCCATAACCTGTAGTAATCAAATCATATTATATATATATATATATATATATATAAAGATATTTTGAGTACAAAATATGTAAAGCCATATTAATAATCTTTATAGTTGTAATCAAAAAGTAGTTATACAATTTTTTTTATATGTATATATGTTTAAAAGTTTTTTTAAAAAAATATATTTATTATATTAATATGTTCACTTATACTTGGAATAACTTAAATATATGTTTAGATTTTCTTACTTATTCCTGCGAGAAACAATCACTACTGGATTTCGACTGAAATACTTGAGGTTTGATGGAAGTATTTTCATATTACATAAAATAGCATCAAATGAAAGTTACAGTGAAAGTTAATTGAGGTACCAGTATTGAAAGCCAATTATACATATCGATACAAATATTAATTGTTTACTTTAATTCACTGAATGAACATTAAACACTCTAGAATACAATTCGCTAAACAAACATTGAAACACTTTCTCTCTTACTCTGATGTTAGACCTAATTTTTAGCTTAAGTAAATTGATGAACATGATGCCATTATTATAATTATACACAGGGAAACTTATCTTCTTTTGATAATGGAGTGTTCTGCATATCTTATCCTCTGGAAGTATATCAATATGAAAATAAAAGATACCTTTATTCATATCTGTAAGATTTTAATGGAATCAAATATGACGACACACACACAAAACATCTCCATCTTATGACTTTTGACGAAATAATCTCTCCAATTTCCCTGGAAGTAAATCTTGCGACAAATGTCAGACAATCTCATTAATCGTAGATCAACTATAATAAAATTCATCAATAACTGGAATGATGTGTGTGTGTGTGTATGCATGTTTTGATAATATAACTTTCGTCAACTTTGACAACATATTTCATACAATATTATAAGACAGTAGCATATGTCATGCTACTTGCTTGTATCATATGCTAAAAATTTCATTGATGGATGTCGACTCCATCTCCTTGCTTAGGATTTTCATTGATTTCTACAATATAAGGCAATTTTGCGCTGCATGGAGACACGAAACCGCAGCAATCATCTGAAGAATCTAATTTGGGAGTCTATGTGACGCAATTACCATTGCAAATACCAATGAAAGTCAATTCGGTTGTCATAGAGCCTTCAGCGTCAATGACATGGCTTCAAGTGACATATCTCATTTACGCAAACTGGTTTCCCAGTAGTAGATAGTGATTTCTTTATGCATACCTATCTATCTATCTATATATATATTGAAATATTGATTGGTTTGTAAGATTTATTTCCTTTTCATCTTTATCTAGTTACTAGCCGTTACCCACCCCTCTTCGCTGGGTATTTCATGATGCTGCATAAATATATACTGTTTATATATATATATATATATATATATATATATATATGTATGTATAAAATAATAATATCAAAAACCTTGCATTAAGAATTCGATTGTTTTGAAACATATACTTATAACTGTAACTCCCGCGTCTTAATATAAAAAGTAAATACAGAACTTCTAATTAATAATTTCTAATAATCTCTAAATTTGAAGTAGAATGAACTAGAACATTTAGATTTATCTATCAAACTTAAATAAATGTAAGATGGTGTGCTGATTCTCTGTATTTCAATGAAAATTGGGGCTTATTTTGCACCATATTCTTTTCACGTATTATTAAAGGTGTCTGAAAAGTACGGCTACACTTTCTAATATTAATTAAGAATAAGCAATCGAAGATATTCGTTTACGGTTTTTAAGTTTCCTAAAGGAAGCAACAATTTTTTTTTATGTACATACGTATTATCGCAACAATCGCTTACTATATTAAGGCGGTTTTCGTCATATGTACAAGATCTTGCCCCTAGCGCGAAGCACAATTTTAAACAGAAAAAATCGCTTCAATTTTTATAAAAATTTATGACATTGTAACTCATGCATTTTTTTATAGCATAGTGTTTTTAAAGTTTCCGAATATTTCATAAATAATTAGTTTTTCCATGTAACATACAAAGGAATAGCTGATTTAGTATTATAGTATAGGAGGAAAAAAATGCGAAACACACACATTTTATAAAAGAAAAAATATGTCAACTCGTAGAAAAATGAGTAATATGATAAAATAAGTGAAAATAAGTTCGCAACATTATTTTGAGAACTTGGGGCGCTACTTAGAATCGATGGCGGCTTAAATTCGAATAAATATGGTATTTCTAGTCCTTCGTATGATGGAATGATTATTAGGTTTTAGTGAAGGTGGTCACCCCAAAATGTTTTGGCGGTCCCCCGGATTAATGCCCACCCCGGCCTTAAAGTTTGTACCAAGAATTTGGGACCACCCTGTATATTTATTAATTCTACGCATATTTATATCCAAACTTCCCAAATTTTGTGGCACAAACTCAAATATTAATTAGCAAATAAAGGTAAAATGAAAACACCCGGGAATGTTTATAAATTAAAAATATACATTATAATGAAGCCTGTTTTATTTTATAAGTACATCACATTACATATTTACAACCATATCTTGGGTAATCAAGCAAAAATGTGGAATAAGGTGTTGCACATTGAAATCCTCTTGGTATTTCAATAAATCATTTTTTTTACTTATGCTGTAGCTAAAGTTGCAAGATCATCGATATCTTATAATGAGATCCGGTTCTAGCCAAATAAATGCTTCGTGAATGAGGGAAATATAATTGGATTCTTCGACATGACTCTCTTGAGAGGAAAACTCATTTACCGCATTTTAGAATACGTCGAAAATCTCTTTTAACTGATAGCGAAATTACTTCGCAGTAAAGCATGCAGTCCAATTTTGAGAAACAGAAAACTTTCGGTATTTTTCTGTTTCGAAGATGCAACTCGAATATGTTGGGAATACTAAAATGCCCTGTTAGAATTAACTTCAATATAAATATGTTTATATATATATATATATATACGTTTTGCTGTGAACGCTTAAACCATTTGAGAATCATTTTTTACTATTTGGCTTTCGTTGTCTAGAGTATTAGTTTGCAAAATTCAATTTGAAAGACTTTCGACTGTTTCCAGTTTTGTTACCACGTATTCCATAGTTATTTTAAGCAAGTTATAAAGGAGACTGATAATTTATATTAGTTATTATAGATTAGTTAGTTAAATTAACTAATCTGTGTTTGCTTTGGATAATTAAATGTAATTTTTGTAACGTATCACAAGAAAATGAATTCACCTTTTCATTTATCGTGCTTTAATTGTCAATCTAAACATTCAGTTATGGAATAAAAACTAGAGAAGTATTTCCCTACACAAAATTCATTAAAGCATCCGACGACGTTCGGAAGCTGGATTTTATAAAAGGGGGAGGAACAAATAGTCTTTTTTTTTAATATGTAATGTTACTTAGTTTAAAATACACGTTTAAAATTGTTTTAAGAATATTACTGCAATAAAAATACTTATATAAATGCAATATTTTGACAAAATATGAAAGAATTACCTATTTTTCAAAATATTCTACTTTCATAAAAATTGCTTCTATATTGACAATATTTATTGTTTACATAGTTAAGACTTCTCCAGAGAGCCTTAACTATAAGGTTTGTAAAAATTTCACATTATTTTGAGAGTTACTACCAATTGAAATAATTATCCGTGGTGTTTTGTGCAAATTTTTCCCCTCTGGTGTATGAAAATATCGATAAATCATCATGTAAGTTATATATTTCAAAAATCATAGTTCAGGATTTGTATAAGAATCTGAGACATATATATATAGATAAAGTAATATTATTATAAAATCATTTTCCATAAAAGGAAAATGTTTTGAAACTATGCAATTCTATGTTCATTTTTTGCCAAAGTATTGCGCTTAGATATTTTTTTTTATTGTAATATTCTTAAGACAAATTTATACGCGTATTATAATTTAAGTGACAATGAATATTAATATATATATTAATATTATTATATATATATTATATATATATATATATTCATTTGTACTCTTTTGCAAAATAAGGCATCTATAATAAAAATAACATCTAATATTTATTCTATTACTTCTACATTTTATTCTATATTTTCTATATAATATCTTCTATAACCTGTGGTATCTATTTCTTACTAATATATCCAACGTTGTAGGATATCTTAGTAGAAAAAAGAATTGTTATAATTTACTACTATTTTACTTCATCGTTTCTTTCTTTCCATTTTTACAACTAATCACTTAAAATACAATATATTTTAAAGCTTAAAAGCATTCTAATATCATTTGATGAGCAGTAATTAAATATTATAACCATGTATTAGTTTCATTAGCTTATGATTTTCTTCCAAAGTTTAACTGCCAGAAGTACAGGGTGTTTCATAAAAGATAGACAAGCTTAAAGAAGTGATAGTACAAACTCAGATTAACAATTTCCATCAGTGTATGCTTGGTCTGAAATGAAACTCAAAAGTGCTAAGAATTTCTGAAGGCGATAATATTGAGCAAAGGAAAAACAAAGATAATGTTACAAAGCAAGTTTAATAACATGTGTTACAATAAGTATTCAAAACTACTGAATGAAGTGCCTGCCAATCGAAATTTTATTTATTTCTATAGTTCCAGAGAATATGTGAAGTCCTACATGAATAAAACACAAAAAATTCGTATGCAGAAATATTTTTTCTAAATCGGTGCATCTACTATTTGTAAAGATAAAACTATTCTTTCTTAAATAGAAAAAATATTTCAATCTTGTTCAAATTCGCTGCTAAATTGAATGAAAAAAATTATCCTTACACCTTAGTAATTTTCCTACATTAAAGGGACATAGTACGATTTACGCAAAAGTTTTTAATTTTAGGATTTTCAAAACTTTTTTGGTTGCAGCCTATGTGTGCAGTGCCTAACACAAATGGAGGGGGGTCCTGGGGGTCCGGATTCCCCCAAGCCCTTGATTTTTTTCCGATTAGTTATAATTCTAAGTATATAATACGTAAAAATTAATTAAATATTTGTTATTAATGATTAATTTTATTAATTAATGCTCATTATTATTCAATAATTAGTTTTTTAATGTGTTTTGTTACTGAAAATCAACAAAATCAAAAATAGCTTGATACAAGAATGGTGAACTTTCAACCCCGGACCCCCCTTGAAAAATCCCTGTGTGTGCCACTGTATGTGTGTATACTATGTGAAGAAGATTTTGTGCTCACAATTTCATAAAAAGCTAGCCATTGAATTATTTAAGGAAAAAACTTATAATTTGTAAAGTGAATTTTAAATGCTACTCCTCCTACAAAAGTTTACGTACACGCATGATATTTGATTTATATATATGTCAAATTACGTATAACAAAAATCGGTATGGGTTTTGCGATAATATGATTGGTATTTGTATAATACTTCTTTTTATAAATGCTTATTGAAAATTCCTTAAAAAATGTATACATTCTGAGTTCAATTATTTTTTAAAAAAATAAGTATTGCTTTAATTCAAAAATACATACCTACTTTTGTTACACATACTAGCAATAGGTAAGAAAAAATTCAAAGCATTAGGCACAATAAAAAAAAAAAGCCTTTGCATTTTAAATGAAGACAAACTAGTTATTTCATCTTTCTGAAATAAGCAAATTTAATGTTTTGATTTGTCATAGGGATGTGATTAAAAACGAACGTAAAAGCTGTCATAATTCTGAGTTTCTTAAAGTTTAGAGCTCTCATATTTTGTGAGGTTATAGAAAAGTAAATAAAGAATATATTAGGCTAAGAAAATTAGATTTGTTTTTTTGTCCGTTCTTTGTCAATTGACTGTGTCCTCTTAAAGTTTGTATTCTAACTTGATTAATTGTATTCTATTTATATCATATGATTATGTGGCATGTAAAAGATCCGTCAAGTATCAATTTGGATCTGTTATTCACAGCAAAATTAAATCGTGGCAATATTCTGCATACGATGAGAGCATAAATTAAAATGAATTCAAGGGTCGAAATTTAATAACGAGGACCGCCACTAGATAGCGCAACCATGAAAAAACTCCCACATTTAGGGACTTGCCGTATGCGCAGAAGCTTAATTGCCAATATATATCCCATTAAGGGAAAAAATTATGATATTCAGATATAAATCTTTTAAAAAATGAACATCGCCAGTAATTGCACATCGAGTAAAATTTCAAACTAACTCCTAAAATTATTTTTAAGTTCATATTCAAAAATTTCCTCCCGTAAAATAATCGTGTATTAGAATTAATCTACTTGCGACAAAAACCAATTTTTGAGACAAAAAATATAATAATAAGTAATATAAAAAAGAAATTTTTAAGTCAATTCCTACTTAATTCAACAGAGAAAGATTTTATTTTAGCTATACTTTTTATTAAATAGTTACAATTAATATAAATATATATGCACATATGACATAATTACAACATTAAGTGGTAATTAATTTCTATTAATTATCATTAAAGTAGCTTATTGTCATCCAAAACAATCGTCTATATAAAATTTCAGTTCAATTGAATGCTGTAAAACTTCAGAAAAAACATTTTTCAAGTTTTGACACAAGTCACCAAAAGGGTCGCTAAATCGCCAAAAAGGATTCCAACGTGGCTGTATTTGTAATTCTTTAAATAATTAGTTTTAATCATCAGTTTTTATTAATTATAATTAAATTATTGTATTGTCATCCAAAATATTCATGCATATAAAATTTCAGCTCAATGGAGCCCTTTAAAATGTATTTTATTAAAGATTAAAAATTTCACCAAGATAAAAATAAATAAATAGGGAGTGTGCTTTTAGTAGGAACTGAAAAAATGTAAAGTGAAAATTTGAGTGGAAAAAACTGAACACTATTTCAAAAAAATAAATAAAATGGATAACTTATAACAATTTAGCGTTAATAGGTTGATTAATTTAAGTTTTAATTACATCTTTATTTATTAAAAACAGAACAATATATTTTTTTTTTATCGAAAAATATTTTATACGTTTCTGTAGACTATTTATATATATATATATTTATTAAAGTTATTATTCCAATACTCAATAAAAATAGCTTCTTCCTTAACAAACATATCTCTATTTATTTATTCTTTGACTATCATAGAGAAAATGAATAACGGTAGATTAGATTATCTGTATCTTATACATCGGAAAATATTTCTGAAAGTAACACCATTTGAAGGAACCTATTACTTGTTGCTGATCCTTTTTCTGGTATCAGAACTCCAAAAATATCTTTTTCGAGATTTCGACGATGTGTGAGATTTCCATTTGACATGTCTGTTGAGAATTCGAGAAATTTCTTTTCTATTTTTTTTATTCCCAACTCGTTATTTTCAAAATATACTTATGTGTTTCTAAACTTCTTTATATAAGACGATTATATCTTAAAATAAGTATTATATGAATATATTTTCCGTGGTTTTGATTACTAAAAGTATTTTTATTCCACATATTTGGAATCAGATTAGGTGTAAATATGTTTGAGTAATCTCTAACTTGTGCTTGGGGCCAGTTCGGATTTAATTTTTTTTCTCGGTCATTTATTTAAAGTATTTATAAGGAATTTCACATTATTAAAAACATTTTTATTTTTATACTTAAATTCTTCTATGAAAAGTTTCATTCTCTTATAATGAGAGTCTATTGTAGCTTA
>BMAV01013276.1:130898-208957 GCA_019973955.1 Trichonephila inaurata madagascariensis
CTACTGTTGAGCAGCGCGCGCCGACATCACGCGTTTTGCGTACGCTCACATCGCTTCTGACATTTTGTTCCTGATATTTGCATACCCATGACATTTCTACTGACTTACGTGTTCACTGTAATGATCTCAAGAGCTCCTTTTCTGCAATTTCATGGCTATCTGCTAAATTTTTACATTGTTGCTTAAGTTTTGCACACCAGTGTACTATTTTATATCATAAAATACAAAACCTAAGATAAGTTTCAATTTAAAAAAAAAAAATGTTAGTTAAACACAACTGTCGTTGCAAGTATAATGCAGTAAGTTTAATTATTTTTAAGAAACTATTTGATTTAACTAGGATGAAAATTTTGAAAATAACACTAAGTTAAACACATTTTTTTTCTTAAGGTATCCGACTATGCTCGGAACAATGATTTTAAAAAAAGCGTATAAATGGATAATTTTCATGATATTTAGTGTCACTTAGATTAGAATACATGTATAAAATTATTTTAAGGACATTTTGACGAAAATAATTATTTAAATAGAATATTTCGGCAAAAAATTAACTTGGAATAACCTTCCTTAATAATATTTTGTCTGTATATAGCTCAGACCTCTGTACTGAGGCTGACCCAAGATTTTTGAAAAATTCACATTGTCTTTAGATTTACAACCCATTAAAATAATTATCGGCGTATTTTTCGTAAAATTTCTCCCCTCTGTTGTCGTATAAAACATGGATAAACCCACTTCTAAGTTATATATTTCAAAAATTCTAATTGAGCCTCTATACAGAGGTCTGTGCTATATACAGGAAAAATATTATTATAATAGAAGCATTTTTCACAAAAGGAGAATATTTTGAAAATTGTTCATTCTATGTTCATTTTTTGTCAAAATATTTTGTACTTAAATAATGTTTTATTGTAATACTACTCTTTTAAAACAATTTTATATACATTTTCTAATCTAAGTGACATTAAATATCTTAAATATTATCCATTTATACGCTTTTGCAAAATCACGGTTCCGGACCTTAAGTATTTTTTAATATACTTGATACAAATTGAGTAATTAAAGAATAAATTAGCTTCATTAATTTTCCTTTTATAGAAATATATTTGTAAAAACATTAAAAATAAATGTTCATTTTTAATGAAATAAGAATGCGATTAGTAATTGAAAAAGTATTGCAAACATTTTTATACGTATAAATAAATTAAATCACATAACAAAAAAACTTAAGTATACAAATTTTGAGACTATTAAATTAATTTTAAGACTCTAATTTAACGAAATAACATTAGTTAAAAAATGTTTAAGCAATGCAATTCTCAAACCTAAGTAACCGCTATTTGTAAATAATTTATGTATGTAAATATTTATCTAATTATTCGCATAAAATAAAATTTTGTGTAATGTATTGACCTCAAAATTTGGCATATGTTTGAAGGTTTCTTTTTTTTTTTGATAATTAGTTTTTGTAAATAAAATAAAAACAAATATCTGCCTAAATCTGTAACACACATTTTATTTAACTTGAAGAGACTCTTATGTAAGTTTAGCCCAGGTTTGACTGTCATAAGTAAAGAGAAGAATTGCTTCTATTAATAATTACACTAAAATTCGACGTATAACATGTACCGGCAAATAACAATCATTCATACTTAAGAGCTGCAATTTTTAATTTTAAGATACATTCACCATATAACGCGCAATCCCTTTTTCATGAAGAAATTTGAAATGTACATACACAATGCTCGTATGTTTTTAAGTCATTTATTCGAGGTATTATTGCAGGCTTTTGAAAAAATAGTATACTTCTAGAACTACAACCCTTTATATATAAGTTCATAAAGAATACCATTTCTTTAAAAAAAAAAAAAACAGTATTTTGATACATGTAGGTCTAATTTTTTTTCTATGCTCGTTTTTTCTTTTTTTCATTTTTCAAACCATTATTTTTATTGCTAGTGTATATACGCGGGATTTTACGTTATATCACAAAGTAAGATTTTCATTGTGTGAGCGTATGCTAAAAATCTTAATCTGTAACATTACAAATCCCTATTACGTTATATTGTAATGTTTAAAATATCAATTGAAATTTGAATAATTATAGCGTGGATGAATTACATTCATTCAAATTATAAAAATTCAAATATCTTGTAAAATGAGACTAAAAATACATAAAATCGTTATATACTGGAATAAGTGTGATTAATAATAATAATCCAACTTTTTATAATCTCAGTTTATGTAACATGGTATTAATTACTCTTCTTTATGTCAATGATTAGAGAAAAATAATGTTCGTAAAGTTATTGTATTTAAAAAGGAATTTATTATGCCACTATGTTGAAACCATGTCTTTGAAGTTCACCAAATGGCTTATATCTCTTTAATGAAGAGCTTAAAAATACTTTCAGTTAAGGGAGCTCACCCTTGTGACGTCCTATTTTTTAAGCATTTTTAGGGAATTTTTTTGACGACCAGTAAAATGATAGATTATTTTTATCAATTATTATATATGTATTTTAAAGTATGTATAGAAATGTTTAGCCAAAAATATCCAATAGAACGTGAGTTACAGCGTTCTGAATACACCCGCCTCGAAAAAATGGACGCTCACTTCCTCCACGATTCTGGCTGATTGGTTTATCTAAAATTTAAAAATCAATTATAACGGCATTTTAATCTATAAGCTTAAATGTAAAGAATAGACTTATACTCAGTTGAAAATATCGAAAATTGGACTTTTGGTAGACCTCCGAAGATAACGTTTCGAATTTCGTGGTTTTTTTTTATATGTTTTTGTTATAAAAAAAATATTTTGAACTTTGAAATGATCGTAGTCTATTTGGTGCGTATATATGTGCTGAGTCTACCCTATAAATTTGAAATCAATCGGTCAAACCGTTCTTGATATATGATGGAAAAATGTTTCAAAAACACAGTTATGAGAAAAACGCGTTTAAAGATTCAAGCCCGATTAAAACAATGGAAATCTTAACTTAGCATTGCAAACAGCTGCTTTTTTAACACCTGCTTCCTTATAACGAATTCGAATTTAAAAAAATCACTTTACCATCGTATTTTAGACATGTTAAGGAAGCAATATATGAAAAAAGGTTTTGACTTTTTGAACCCATCACGTGGGTGAACCCCCTTAAGGAAAGTCACAACACATCCTCCCTACAAAAAGACCCAAATATGCAACTACTTCAGCTAAGATCTATAACTAGAATTTAGGTAAAACTTCTCTTATACCTTATAATGTAATGGTTGAGAGGTAATCCGTGATGATGTATTACAGACTTCATCAAAATCTGTGACCAACTTGTCACGTAAAAGATAAATTACTTGACTTTCATAAATTAAGGACATTAAAATATTCATGAATAAAAGTAAAGCCTTGAGATAAAAATAATAATAAAAGATAGCTCTCTTATACCACTGGATTCCACAATGCACTAGATTTTGAGGCAAGTATTGACACTAAAGATTTATTTAAGTTCCTACTATAAGGGAGTTATGTAGCTAAGTAAGAAGAAATAATTTGTCAAAAATACTTCCCAACTATTCTATCGCCATCCATAACATAACAAAGAATAACCAAGAATTTATTTATCAATTTTTTCCCTTTACGTAGATCTATATCTTCAAAGTATAGCTAACTAACTCAAATACATTTATAATGTAGAAGAAAGTTCAACACGTAGTCCAATAAACATAAAATCACTGACTGATTATTGCAGCATTTCAGAGTTTTACAAATTCAAGAGATTTCGAAATGAAAGCAATTATTTCACCACTGGAGTTTTGACTTTTTTTCAGTAAGTGAATAAATTTTAAAAAAAAGTTCAAACTACTTTTCACGTGAAATTTGTTAAAAATTTTATTTCATATTTTCGCGGTAAAATTTATCTGTTAACTTAAATCTAATATATTAAAACAAAGAAAAAAATGTTATATCGTAATTTCAAATAATAAACTTCGAATCATTTGTGGTATGGGATGTATACTGAGTAAGTATTTTGCTATAAATAATTTCACGTTTTAAAAACTAACAAAGAGAATAGAGAAGTTTTAAGAAATATAACTATTTATAAATGCACCACTACACACACACTATAACAAAAAACGAAGCACCGAGAACGAGTTGTCCGATAGAGACAAAAATTTGTGGGCAGAAATAAGAATAGAAATGATTAAAATTTCTGAAAAATTGAATGTGATTTATTTCAGAGTTAAATAGTTACAAAGTAACAAACTCACTAAGGTGTTGACCCACCTCCAGCCTGAATGTAAGCTGCCACACGACGTGGCATAAAGTGATAAAGCACCCAGATGGTCTCCTGCAGTATTTCTTGCCAAATTTTCTCCAATTGTCTTGCCTGGTCATCAACATTCCCTGGTAGATACATTCACCTTCCCAGCATATTCTAGACATGCTCGACTGGAGAGAGATCTGGCGGTCTGGCTGAACAAGGGAGTGTTTGACAAGCTGTAAGATAGTTCATAGCAACACAACCTTAGGTGTTCTTTATTTTGTTGAAAAATAAGACCAGGGTACTGAAAATAAACGGTAGCAAAACAGTTCTCAGTATGTCGTTGACGTACCTCTGTGCTGTAAGTGTGCGTTTAATGACGACCAAAGGGGCCGGCTCTCAAAAGAAATGGCACCCCAGACCAGAACTCTTGTTTGAGAGTCTGTGTGGAGCGCAATAGGGAAAACAGAATCGGCACGCTGCCCTATGCGTCCCCAGACACGTCTTCGATGATCCTCAGGACACAATTGGAAGCGGGATTCGTTGCAAAACACTGTACGTCTCCAGTTAGCAGGATTTAAACCTAATTGAACAAAGAACCACTGTAATGTCTCAAAAGTGTACAGGCATAAGTGGCAGGTGACGTTGTAATCGGCACGAGCGTAATTTTTGCCCTATCAGCCGTCTGTGAACCATCATGGTGGACACTTATGAGCAGATCGCACGTCTGATGCTAGATAGCGATGAGTCAGGTGCTGTGACAGCTGATCTGACAATCAATATGTCCTTCCGTTCTACAGTGGCCTTAGGTCGACCGTTACCATCATGACGCTAAAATCTACCATTGTCCACTCATTCTTGCCAGCATCTTCTTATCGCATCACAAGTATATCTCCGATTTCCCCAACCTGCTTCTTTCAATCAAACGATGCGACCTCTTTCAAACTCTGACAGTTGCTCGAAATGAGCTCGAATCCTGCGGTGATACATTTTTTTTTCATTTGTTGAAAGGTATCCTAAATCGCAATGCAGCAGAAATTTTGACCATCAGATTGAGAATCGCCTCTTACAGGTAACTGCTGAGTGCGCAGTTCCGATGCAATATTCATTCATTGGACACCAAATTTTAATCATTTTCATGTTCACAACAAATGTCTTTGCATACGAAATTTCATTACAGTTTGGAAACTCCTTCCTTGTGCGTCAATTTTGTTTTGTTATAGAGTATATTAATGTGGAAAATTTAAGAAGTACACCAATACAAATGGTTTATAATTGTTTTCTCCCTATTGAAGAATTGGAAAAACAAAATATATCTGATTTGCATTTCAATTATATTCAATTTCAAAATAATTGTATTATTTAAGGATGTTTTAATGTTATTCAAAAATTAAATGAAAATTGCTGGTCAGTATGTACCTAAAAATGAAATATAGTGATGCAAAAAATGCATAAAGTATTGATTTTGAAAAACAAATAAAAATTATAATAGATTATTGTGATGAAGCAAATATTTCATAAAATATAAATTGAGTATTTCATTTTAAGGCTGATAAAATCTTTCAAATTTAATATGTTTATAAAAAAATACATTTAAAAGGGTGTACTATATACTATATATAATTGTTTTGTGTTATAAAAGGAAATAAAAGTCATGCATAATTTGTTTAATATTATTAAAATTGCTAAAAATATCTTGAGAATAAGATTTCTTCAGAAGCCAATACCCTCTCTCCCTTAACATTACAGCGCTATTACCATGTAGTCTACTATATATATATAGCATAATATAATAAAATTAAATAATAAAAGAAAAGTTGTAATTCCTACAAAGCTAAGAATGAATTAAACTGAATTTTAAAAAAAGCAAATCAAAAACAACCAAAATATAAGTAAAATAAATGGTGCAAAACAATATCTTACAAAAATGTGATAAAAACAGAAATATTACAAGAATCAAATGTGTAGATCTTTTATAATTGAAAATACCGAAAAAGTCGTTGAATTGATATGGAGGCCTAAGATAATTTCAAAAGATGCCACACACTGAATCAGGGTTAAACAATGCTTTATGGATCCTTCTCCGTGCAACAGAAATTTTCGACATAATAGAAAAAAACAGTACTATATTGAAGATTAGGCCTATATCCATGAACACGTAGGAGGAGCACAAGGAAAATATGCATACTTAATTCTTTTTAGTGGTAATCTCACGTTCATAAACCCATCAAAATCATCTTAATTCCATTTTTTTTCTCATAACTGAATACAACATTCCGCTACTTATCACTAAATGACGCTTGTTTCTTGCTGAACTCTATAGAAACGTTTTTTTTTAATAAATAAAATTGAACCGCATTAAGAGTTTCCAGGTTCCCAGATTCTAAGGCTCTTGTATGAAAAGTCTTTTCTATATTTATCATTCCACAGAGTTTGTAACTTGAAATGGAGAATAACTTTTCTATTGGATTGATAATCGCAAAGAGGAAGTCTCTTTTCACCTTGCTGAACGATAATTTTATTTGAAAGTTTTACCACGAGCCAAAACTGACGTTTTCTCATTTTGATCATTTTAATGCAGTAGCGATTTCAGCAATGGGCTTAAACCGTTTGCTCTCATACTCTAAATTTTTTCTATTTCCACCTTTGAAAATCATTTTGAATTTATCACTTTAAATTAGTTCGAAAACCACAACCCCGCACACATTGCTCCTTATAAATCCAGAAATCGTCTGCACGTGAATGCTAGCATTAGATTGTAAAATCTACATAAAAGGAATTATGAACTTAGTGATTTATATGGGCTTGTGGTTTTAGTGTTATTCTCTTAAATTCGATGGTTAAAAGGAAAAATTGAAACAGAGTTATGGGAAAATTGAATTTATTGACGCATATTTAGTAATCTAATAGAAAAAAGTTAATTTTTTAATAATAATTTCAGTTTTTTGTACTAGCAGTCTATGAAATAAAAACGTAGCAATTTCTTATTAATATCAAAGTATCATAAGAAGTGGTGTATGATACAACTTTTCTTACATATGTGGAGTGGTAGAAAATATTTTAAGTATAGTCTGTTGCATTTTTTTTACAAATAACTGATAGTTTTGTTTTCCCATGGTTTGGAATGCCATCTTCTTTATTAGTGCTCTAGAGGTTTTTTGCAACAGCATGTTCATTAGCAACTTTTTAAAAGTTTTCATTAATTTGCTGAACATTTAGTTTTTTGCAAGATCACGCGTTGATGTATTTATTTCTTTTCTGCCGCCTGTAACTCTTCATTCTACGGAAGTGTTTCTCAAAATGTGGGGAGCACCCCCTAGGGGGCGTGATAATCCTACAAGTGGGGCGCGAGCTTATCAGAAAGTCAAAAATAAAAGTTTATTTTTTTTAAAAAAATTATTAATTTATTAAAAGCAAGCAAAAAAAAATGCGTTCTGACATAATAAAAAAGAAAATACACTTTTACATTGATATAATACACTTATAAATGTATCGGTACTGCACAATGTGTTTTCTAATTAATTCAACAGTACTAAATTAAAAACAAGTTTAATAATTACCAGTGATCCTATGGGCATATCATAAAATTATTTATAAAATTTAACATGTATCTTGATAATTTGTATGGTTTATATAATTACAGTAGCATTGTAGCTTTACTTCAAAGTATGTTATTATTGAATTCAATACATTGTTATTATATGGAGGGGGGCGCGAGGAAAATTATGATTGAAAATTGGGTCGCAAATATAGAAAGTTTGAAAAGCACTGTTCTACGGTCTCAATACAATTTTTACTTCTTCGCATTTGGTCATTGCTAATACAACATCCTTTTTATTTTAGTGAGCTGCTGCAACTTGTTTCTTTGCATCGTTTTTGATATCATTTTAGAAGATATAAGAGAGAATTCCCACACATTACACACATATTTTACGTTCTCCAGCAGTATTAATACATATTTTTTTTGTTTGTTCTTACAAGAATGGTTAATAGCTCTTGGAAGTAAGAAAATGGGTTTGTAATTATTGACCTAAAGGTTTTCTTTATATGTATTCTTTGTATTTTTTTTATTCTTCTGTTCTTTTGAAGTTTTGACTTGACCTTTAAATGTTGCTTCATTTGATGGTGTGCAGTATACTGCAGCAAGGTTCCGTTTGGAGATATTTTGCACTTGAGTAAAAAATAAAACCCCCCCCCCCGTGACTGGAACATGAATGGCATCTATCAGCAGACTGTTAGGCACCTGGATTAGTGTAGTAGCTGTGTTTACGATGTAACAACAGAAGAATAATTTATTTGCATTTCTAACTGATGGGGGTTGGGTAATAATGGATTGTGTGTACCATTGTTAAGGCGATCAAAAATGCAAGGTAAATAGATCTTCCAAACAATTTTTTTGATTGATAATTGATTTCATTTTTTGAATAAAAGTATTTACTATAACCACAAAGAATTTAAATGTATGTTTCTGTTGTAACTCAAAGCTTCAAAGAAAAAAATCTTGCGTGTAGAAACGTTAAAGAAAATCTGCAAAAATTGATTTTTAAAAATTTAAGGCTGTTTGCGCCATATGTACGAGAGCATGAACATGACGCAGAGCACGTTTTCGGACAGAAAAAATGCCTCATTTTTTATAAAAAATTGTGACATTGTAGCACGTGCATTTCTTTAGAATACAGTTTTTTTTTTAAATTTCAAAATATTTCATCAATAATTAGTTTTTCCTTTAACATGTGATGGAATAGCTCATTTAACATTACTTTATAGGAAAAAATGCAAAACACATTTTATAAAAGAAAAAAGGTGTCAACTCGGAAAAAAATGAGTAGTATGATAAAATAAGTGATTCTCTACAGGATAGTGTAGCCGGAATATAATATTAATGTTTGTGTGTGTGTGTGTGTGAATACTTTTATATCTGAAAAGATATTCCGAATTTGGCTCCTATTCTTCAAAATTAGTCGAAGATAGCCTTAAGAAACAACATCTAAGATTAATTTAAACTCACGATAAAGAAAAAAAATATATTATTAAACTACTCTTAAAAAATAAACTGTATTATTTCAATTAAAATATTTAAAGGAATTTATGTGAAAGTTGATTATGTGTGTGTGCTTTCCTTTTATAAGACGATAACTGATTATAGACTACTGGAATTGTATGTGAGTTGCATAAATATTTAGCCATATGAATTTCTTTCTGATGTTACAGTTTCGTTTTTGGCAAGTTTTTAAACATATTGACTTGAATTTTAACAAATATAGTCTACGGATAAGCAAAACGTAAAATTTTAACCGTTAATCTAAACATTATTCTTGTTGTGACATTTTACATCAGAGCTTATTTTTATCAAAATATCTATATTTATAACTCGATAAAGCATATTTTGAAATTCACAAGTGTTGCTTCCATAAATATTGTTTCCCCTTTTTAGAATGAAACAAAATACAATCAACGTACATAAAATTCAATTTATGTTCCAAACATTTAGGATGCTGCGTGAAATATATTCTAGAATGCTTTTCAAAAGAAATTTTTGTAGAGTATTTGGTGGTATACGCAAATTTAATCGAAAAATAAGTTTGTTGTTTGTTTATATCAGTCTTGTCAAATCCTTTCGTTTATTCTACCAAAGTACGTGCATGGAAAATGCATTCATAGAAACAATGCAAAGAACTCAGTTGGAACTGTTCCTTTTCTTTCTCCCATGATTCGATTTCGAAAACGTGGCTACAGATTCAGAAACTGTCATTGGAATTGTTTTTTTCCCTCTCTTTTGTTGGTAAAAGGTACGGTTAACTTTTTCGTATTTCTCGAGAAAGCAAACTTGAAATTCTTTGCTGATTCTTGCAAATTGTATAAAATGCTCTACAAGTGTATTTTTTTACAAAGACTTCTTATATTTAATTTATGAAACAAAAATTCTGTAAAATAAGTTGTATCAGAAATATGTATTCTACATTCCTCATATATTAGACTTTTCGAACATTATAAAGCACTTTCCTTGCAGAACGTAGTTTATTTATTCTAGAAATAAGGTATCTGTATGTTTTGAGAATAAGGATTTATATAAGCTAAAAACTGGAACGTTTTCTTTAATTAATGTATAAAAAAACATATTCCGTTTATTATTCAAGGTGCCTGTATGAAAAAATCTACCCCCGCTTTGCTTGTAACTTCCTTCTAGTAGCACAACTACTCAGATGTACACTGGTGGCCAAAATTGTGGACACTTTTTTACATTGTTAGGTATTTTATGTTTGTATTCTTATAGAAAAATTTACGTTGCACAAAGTGATAAATATTTTATCCCATCATAAAGGAAATCTTTTACTGTATTCAATACAAAAAATAAAATTCGAATATTTGCAACGCAAAAAAGGTTACAGTGCAATAACTGTTGATATACATTGGATACTGATGACAGCGGTGGTTATCAGAGCTTAGTGAGGTTGCGTTTATTCTTTATTACAGCTCAACATCGATGTTTCATTGATTTGGAAATAGTTTTAAGCTCTTCCTTCCTTAATATACGATGACAGGAAACAACTATATCCTCAATTAGTATCTTTTTATTTCATGAGTAGCTCATTCGGACAAGAGTTTTTAAACGGTGCCCCAAGTTTTCGATAGGATTGAAATCAGGGCTATTTTTTGGCCCGGATAACAATGATATTTAGTCAAAAAGCAATGACATCAAATAAAAGAGTACATTGGACACATATGTTACGAGAAAGTGGTATTTCCTTTGTTAAAATTACTTAACAAGTGGATAGTTTAGTGATTATATCTGGAGACTAAGAGTTTTGTTTAATATATCAGGAGACAAATTTAATATTTAAAAAAAGCAGGAAACACATCAAAGTGCAACACATCTGTTAATGATAGAAGAACAAAAATACTAGTTTCAGAGGTAAAAGAATTTCGCGGACATCCATCAGAACTAATCTGAGTGCTGTTGGTGTTCTTGTCAGTTCAAAAACAATCAGGTGTAGATTAGCAGATTTAAGACTAAAAGGTAGAATTCCACAAGAAATGCCGTAACTCAACTTACAGCACCACTAAAATGGACTACAGTGGGCAATGGAACATATTAATTGCACAAATGATAATTGGTCACAAGTTATATAGAGTTTCGAAAATAAAATATCGTTATTCGGTAGTGATAGCCTAAAATGTGTAAGGCGTAGAATAGCAGAAATGCTATATCCTAACTGCATTCAGGCAACTGTGAAATACCCACATAATTTTATCCCTTAGTCATGCATATCAGCAGATGGTATCGATCGCCTTCATATCATCGATGGTATACTGAATGTCATAAAATACATTGGCACCATTCTAGAACCGAAACTTTCTGCTTTCCATCAGGGATCCATTTATGATAATACTTTATTTATTTTTCAGCAAATTTCTGTTCCTTGTCACACAGTAAAGTAATTGAAAGACTGGTACCGTTCTAAGATTATTGAGTTGTTGTCTGGGTAAGGAACCAGTCCAGACCTCAATCCTATCGAAAACTTGTGACACCGTTTGAAAATTCTTGCCCGAATGAGGTACCCATGAAATAAAAATGAACTAATTAAGAATATAATTGTTTCCTGGCACCATGTAATAACTAAGGAAGAGCTTTAAACTATTTTCAGCTCAATGAAACATTGATGTGAAGTTGTAATAAAGAATAAATGCAACCTCACTAAGATCTAAAAACTCACTGCTATCATGAGTATTTAATGTATATCGACAGTTATTGCAGCAAAACTTTTTTAAGCATTGCAAATATTTGAATTTTGTATTGAATTCAGAATTAAGTTCCCTTTAAAATGATATAAAATACATAGTATTTTGTGCAACGTAAAATTTTCTAGAAGCTTACAAATTTAAAAAAAAACCCTAACATTTTAAAAGAAGTGTCCAAAATTTTGGATACCACTATATGTAAAATGAAATAAACATGCTAAAACTTTTATTTAGGATGAAACCTGGGAAAATTCTTTAAACCGGCTTTCCAAATTTTTCTTACGTATGCAAATAGAGAAACCTTTAATATAAAACATCGTTATAGATCGATGATTCTTAATTAATTTCACACATAAAGAATCTCAACACCATAAACCTGTATATAATGAAAGAATAAATTTTTGTATGAAAGCCCCTTTTGTGACTTTTTTCACAAATAAAGTTGTATTATGGCACAAAGTTTCTGTACGTAAAATTAGATTTTTGGCCTTTTTATAAATGCCCAACAAGCAGTAAACAAAAAAATTCCGAATGCACAGTGCTTAAATTCACAAGCTTCATAATATTATTTATCCGAATAAAATCATGGATTTTAATTCTAACTCTAAAAATGATATACTTTGTGAAATTATATAGTATGGTAATTAGGGCATAGTACAATTTTATGTCAACGTCGTCATCTCCACAAAGAACAAATTTACGATTAACGGCACCAATAAGATTTCATATGGTTGTAAACAATGATCTATCCATAAGGTCTAACTCAAGTGTTCTTCCATTCAGCCAAATTGGCACTTTAAGCTAGAACAATACCGCACCGAAATATATAAATAGTCAGTGATGTATGATAGTATGTCAGTATGATACAATATGTGTGATTGTGTAGAGAAGAGAAGACGTTAGTGAAAGATATTGCAACGTTAATTATAGCCTTAATAACAGTTATGTAGCCACTTGTGCTTTACAAGACAAAGTAGGATATTCACTATGACTAGTCCGAGGGTTTCAATCTCATTAATGCTAAGTACCGATTGATTCTTACTCTTTCCGAATATCGCACATGTATTTCTAGTGTTTAAATTGAGAGCAGTATAATTTATTTAAATCCTGTACTTATCATTTCGAGTTCAATGTGTTGGCTTCTTCACCATCCAGGCTGCGTTCGGATCCCTCGGAAATCAAATCCTTGAGCATGATCTTCACCTCAACCAGCATGAGAAGGAAATACACAGCGACGTAGTTCTGGCGAGACCTTTATTTAAGGTATCCGACTACGTTTGGAACCGTGATTTTGCAAAAGCCTTTAAATGGATAATACTTATGATATTTAGTGTCACTTAGATTAGAAAATATATATAAAATTGTTTTAAGAATAGTATTACAATAAAAAATTATTTAAGTACATTTTGACAAAAAATGAACATAGAATGACCCATTTTCAAAATGTTCTTCTTTTGTGATAAATGCTTCTATTATAATAATATTTTGCCTGTATATAGCTCAGACCTCTGTATAGAGGCTCAACTAGAATTTTTGAAATATATCTCAGAAGTGGGTTTATCGATGTTTTACGCAACAGAGGGGAGAAATTTTAAGAAAAAAACGCCGACAATTATTTCAATGCTTTGTAACTCTGAAAATAATGTGAATTTTTTCAAAATTCATAATTGAGCCTCTGTACAAAGGTCTGAGCTATACATAGGCAAATTACTTTTATAATAGAAGCATATTTTACAAAAGGAGAACATTTTGAAAAGATGTTATTCTGTTAATCCTTTGCCAAAATATTGTATTTAAATAATATTTTATTTGTCAAAATGTCCTTAAAACAATTTTATACATGTATTCTAATCTAAGTGACACTAAATATCATGAAAATTAGCCATTTATGTGCTTATTTAAAATCACAGTTCCGAACGTAGTCGGATACCTTAAACTGCTCTATAAGTATGTAATAATTGTGTATGAATTTTCCCTTTCCTGTTAAAATTAGATCAGGAACCACTTCAAAATTAAAGTAGTATATGTATTAGCAATAGCTTAGTGATTGTTTGTACCTTGTACATTTCCGCTATTTTATCCCGACCCCCAAAACTTCTCTCTTCTACAACTTTACTCACACCGAGTGAGTGGACATACCATACTAGTCGTCCTATCGTACAAAAGTGCCTTTTGTCATATTAAGTGCCTCTTTGTCTTAAGATACTATAATTCCGAAATATATTGATAAATTGTTGATACTGATTATCTTATGTTGATAGAAAAAATATATGTTTATTTTGGATTAGAGTTCATTTTTCTCTCATTTGATTTATATCGACGTTAATTTAAATGTTGGCATCCCGCCACATTTACATCTACCGCCCCTACTTACAGTGAAACATAATTTGATATTGTTTAATGGCATATAAATATAGCACTGACCTGGATCAAATATTTGAGTTTGAAATCATTATAAGTGAAATAAACAAAAATAACATTCCTGTGACATACAACTGAGTAAACAATTTTTTCTTTATATTATTATAAGTAAACTATTTATAATCATCATGTTTACATGCATGAAAAATTCGGCGTAAAAAAAAAAATCTAAAACTTGACTTATAAAATAACATTGTTCTGATCTTCAATTATGATCTATTTCTAACGTATAAATAATTTAGATTATTTACTGTTGATTTTAAACCTCACATTTGTTATTCTGATTTTTTTATTTATTTAATGGCAATATTAAACTGACTTTGTTCACATATGCATGTAGACTTTTTATTTACATTTATATATCAATAATTGAAAAAGTTCCAAACAGATTTTAATTTGGGAAATAAGTATGTTATAATTTAGTTTATTTAATTTACATTCAAAAATTCTGGAAGGACAAATTATTGATTAAATATCGCTTTCAAACATGAAATATGTAAAGCTGTTTTAAATTATTATGTTATGTTTTTAGTATATTCAACAAAACTCCTATGAGTAAGATTCTCACATATGCGAGTTAGTTGATAAGTTATTACAATACAGAAATATACTGACATTAAACTCTGTCATACATTTTGGAAACACGTTTGAGAAAAAAAGATAATTCAAATTTAGAAGAAAGAGGGAAAAAGAAGATTCCTTATATACTTAATAAATCACTTAAATTTTCTCTCTCGAAGGATTTTTAATTCATAATGTTTTTGAACACTCCAATACTTTGTGTGATCATTAAATTTTAGTTTACCCACCAAATTGGAAATAATCACAACTTTTTCTAACAAAAACAAATGTTAGCGTTTTTATGCAGGATGATGCAACCTTGCATCGCCCATGTATTCAAAACAAACAGAAAAGCTTTTACCGGAAATTATGTGATTTTAATGGTTTCTGGTGGACAAAGACTGAAAGGTTAAGATTTCGGGAGCGAACAATGAATGCTTTGGGGAAGGTCCTGTAAAAAACTCATGATATGTTTTTCGTGTTGTTGCTTGTTTTAAATTGATATTGTTATTACTAACCTCCCGTCTGGTCGCGGACGAAGTCAGACCAGATCAGTCAAATCGTTGACTTTATTGAAGTCCAATACTAGAAATTGACTATCATGGATATCTTCCCAGTCCAGTCCAAGGTAGTCCAAGATGTGCTGAGGTGAAGCCTGGTGTATCTGGCATTTATAAGGCAAACAGAAAACTACTTATTGCCTCCAGAAAAAGTGAGACTTTTTATATGCTCACTGGCAAGTCTGGACAGACAAGTGTTGAACTGTCTGGCACAAGAAAGTGATAAAGAAAGCCCTGGTATTTTGCCTTTATACCATTTATGAGACGTAGGTCTTAACCATTTTTCTTTATTTGGGGCCTTTTACCTTGAGAATAATTATAAACATGTGAGCCCTGAGGTGGAAGGGACAGGAGGGTCTAAGCCCTTCTTTTGCAACAGTGTCAGAACATGTTCACAGTTGATGTTGTGAGTGTCCTTTGAGTAACTAAATAAATGTGAAATAATTAACAAGACGTTTCCTCTTCAATTGGACCATGACAGCAACCAGAAGTATAACTGTCTTAAGGTGTCCAACATGGTCTCAACAGGTGTCTAAAATTTTACAAGCCATCTTATTAAGTTTATAAAAATACCAAGTTTATTATTTTCCATTCACTAGAACAAACACTATAAGTTTTTTAGTAAAATCAGATGCCACTACTTAAAGCAAGATGTCATGCTTTAAAATGCATTTTACTCGAAACGTGTTTTTTTGAAAACGTTCAAACAAGGACAGTGATTGCTCAAATAGTTCTGAAAATAATTAGCTGAAATTATTTGTGTTTGTTCTGTATAATAGTAGAAGTGTTTTAACCTTCTGGTTTATCAATAACATTTTTATTGCAAATTTACTGTCCCCTATGTGAATATAATCACTATCTTATCCTGAAGGTCATTTAAAAAATGATTAAATGGTCTCAGGGGTGTTAAATTTCTCTAGAGGTCTGAAAATATAAACAATTTTCAAACAGGTATGATTCTTTTAAATTTAAATTAAATGATTCGAATCTTTTACACATTATTTAAAAAAGAATGGGGCTTCAGAAAAGTATAAGCTGTTTAAAATATAATAATAATTTTAAAAATCATATGTATATGAAAATTCTATGATAAATATTAAGTATTTTTTGCATTGCGCAAGCTATTTTCTAAAATATTAGCCTCTGATGTATAAAACTTTATAGAATTATAGAATGCATCATACTCTTTAAGCCCTACCTAATTTTAGTATTATATATGTTTTGTATTTCAAAATATTTGTAAGACATTGCAATTTTTTAAATATTTTTAAAACATGTATTTTTTTATTTATTAAAATATGTAAGTTATTACTCTATTTATATAAAAATAGCTACAGTGTAATGAGAATACATTTAGCTTTATTAATCAACTTATAGCTAGTAATTAAAGCTACTATTTTAGAAAATAGCATGCGTGACGTAAAACTTAATAAATATTTCTTATAGAAAAGTTTCTTATTTTCATATGCTTATAATTTTTATGATTATATTTTAAACATTTTATACTTTTCTGAAGCCCCATTCCTTAATAAATAATGTGTAAAAGATTCGAATCATTTAATCTAAATTTAAAAGAATTATACCTGTTTGAATATTGTTTATATTTTCAGACCTCTAGAGAAATTTAACACCCCTGAGACCCCTTTTAACAAATCAACACATGGAAATCGAAAAATTAAAAATTCGTTCATGCAATTTTTGTACATAATGGGCCTTCTTTATGTAACTTTTTGTAATTTTTACCTAATTTTCCCCATTTTAGTAAAAATAATATATTTTTCTCTTCTTAATTTTAGCATAATTTTCTTAAAGTGTACAAAATAAATCTAAAAACCACAAAAAAGAAAATCCCCATGCATCAATTTTTTTTTTTAAAAAAAAGTTTTTCGCAAGTAGTTGTATATCCAGAAATTTTACGTATATATTGATCGTACGTACATTTTATCCTTTAAAAATATTATTGAATAGATTTCGTGTAATTACTTATTTTCATATAAATACTTTAAACCATTATCCGATATGTTTTATGTATTTTATAATCCACTTTATGAGTCTCCAGTGTGTCACAAACCATACTTTGCAAGGCTCTACTACATTACATTTCTTCACTGTTTATTGTAAAGAAAATACATTTAAGCAATATATGTGTTACACATTCCCTTCTTACACCACATAAACCTTATCCATTTTCCCTTTTTTCCCCTTTTAGTTTATTTCTTTCCACGGGATTAAATCACTGAAACAGAGAGAAACTGCCAAGAGTATCGCCACTCTTTCAATTAAAGGTTCCTCTGTTTCCTCCGAGAATTCAATGTGGCAACTCTAAATCGAATTTTTCACATTACATACACTTGTTTGAGTTTTAAGAAACTTTCTTCGTTTCTGTTTACTGTATTTTTCGGCTTCTCCTTGCTGCAACTGATTTATTTGACTTCTCTAAGACGAGAAGAAGGCTACGGTTATGGTTTTCCAACGACCAGAAAATATTTTTATTCCATCGTTTGGAATTTTTTTGGAAGGACAAATCAATATTATTAACTGGAAAAAAATTATAATCATTTTAGGTTATTTCTTTCCTTTTTTTTGATATTTTACGTACAGTGTTGCAAAATAATTCGGTACTTTTTCTGAGTTATTGGTTAAAATATTTCTTTTAAAGCTTAAAAAATTGTTTTTATCAAATTAAAATCAATTTAAAAAGCATTTCAAACTGAATAGCATAGGCATTTGGAAATAAATAAAATTTCAATTAAAATTACCCGAGCTACTAGTTCATAAATAAAGTATAATGCATCTTATATTACTCAGGGAATTAGTACATATCTTCGAAAATGTATGACGCACAGAAGTATATTAGGTAATAATTTGCATTATGTTGACTGGTATAAAATGTATAAATAAATATTTAAAGTTAAGTAATATAATCTTGGAATTGAAATATGTGATTTTTTCTTACTAGTCCCATTGTAAGATTTAAAGCTATGAGGAAGAATTTAATTTCTCATTAGAGATTAATAGATATTAAATAGCAACACAAACTTGTCGTTGTGATATTTTTTTTCATTCATACGTTATAAATCGTATTCATAAATGTACACGTAAAGTAAACTTTTATTTTTCTTAAAATTTTCTCATTTTTGCTTATAATACAGGCATTTGATCATTTAAGAAAAAAACAATTTTATCTAATTTCAGTTTAATCTAACGTAATATTTAATCTAATAAATAGATTTTGAATAACAATTATATTTTAGCAATTGATTTTTTTATCTGCATACATTTTTCTGCATCAAATGCTATTAAAAGTTTCATAGAAGTATCATAATTTAACAACATTTAACTCTAATAAATAAAGTTTTCAACACTATTTTTACCATTAAAAATATTCAAAATTGTTAGAGATACTACTAAAATAATTGTTTAAAATAATGATATTTTACATTGCATATCAGCGTTTTAAAGAGTGTAATAAAATAGGGTTAATGATAATTCCTACCAATGATTCAAAGAGCTATAGTAAAGAAATTAGACGAATACAACAACAAAAAAAAGAACATTTGAAAGAATACTTATAAGCAATTCAAGTTTTATTTACGTACCGTACTGGTGTTTTATGTGTGAAACCTTAGTTACACGACATACATCGATGCGTAGGCCAATTCCGGACACACTTTAGTACATGGCACTGTCAACATTATTAATAACACTTATTACACGAGATAAAATTTGAATTGTTTATATACTTTTTCTAATGTTCTTTTTTACTGTATTCGTCTTAGTTCATTTACTATAGTGCTTCGAAACTTTGGAAATCATTATGAGTACCCCTGTAGATAAGAAATATAAACACAGATCTAATGTATTTCAGCAATGAAAAATATATTGGCTTGAATTATTTGGAATAGATCCATTATATTGCATATAGTAAATTGCCATGCAAAATTCATGCAATATCCCTCTTTAGTGTGTTTCGTATGCTCTAAAACAGGGGTGGGCAGGCTTTTCCATCCAGGGTGCTGGCTACTTCTAATTTTTTAATGGTGTTGCGGTCCACTCAGTATCAGGGGCATGCACGAAGGGGGGGAGGCTCCATGGGTCTGGACCCTCCTCTATAGCCCATGACTTTTTCCTCGATCGATTATAATCCCATGTATTATAGTACGTAAAATTTAACTAAGTATTTGTTATTAATAATTTTTGTATTAATTAATTCTAATCATTTATTCAATAATTAATTTCTTACCGTTCTTTGTTCCTGATGATATACAAAATGAAAAAAAAACATGTTTGGCTGCGTATTTGGGTAGGATGTGAGAATGGTAGACATTCGACCCTTGACCACCGTGCCTCGGCCCTCTTTGTAAAATTCTCGAGTGTGCCCACCTCTCAATATCGCAGGTGTGGTGACTTAAGAAAGAAAGGTCAACAATATTTATTATAATTAAATAATAAATTCGGAATATGTACTTACCCTAAGTAAATAAAATAAAAAAACTCACTTTTTTGAAACTTCGTTTAAATCAAAATACAAACATAATAATAATATCCACAAATATATTAAGATCTGATGATGCATTTATAATCAAGAAATTCAAAATGCAATGAAAAAATAAAATATTTTCATCTAAAATTAGTTCTCGTAATTATACCTATAGTCTGGAAGACTTAGTCGGCGTACTGTCAGCCAATCTTGAATATTTCCGTATATAATTAACAACTGCTAATCTTCAAGCGGTCACCCCAAAATTGTCTTAACGGTCCACCTGTCCATCGCGATCGACTTAATGCCCACCTCGGCTCTAAAATATACATCTAAGAATTATTTTTAAATATATCATAATATATAAATGAACAATGAAAGGAGAGAGAATTATATCCATATTAATATTTTTTTCTAAAGATACGTCTGTATGATATATGTGAATTCAATGTTTATCTCAACAAATATATTACTTCAATAATTTTCATTTATAACTCTTATTTAATCTAAGAATTTTCCTTTTATTCCGAAAAAACATAAAAATTGATTTCACTAGTTCTTATGACGTAGCTTTGTTAAAAAATGGATTCCACGCATAAACCCTTCGGTTGCCTAAAATCTATCTGAATACATAAACAAAAATTCTCAGTTGCGTTATTCCCCTCTTTCATTCAAAGTGGCATCACGAAATGCCATAAAGACATCATAATAAAAACCCTTCTTATAATATTTATATAAATAGAAAGTAAACCTCGTTTTATGTTCAGAATAAAGCAAATGCTGTTTCCCAGTTCTTTCATAAAAAAGGAACGTCGGAATATCATGTCAGAAGAGTTGAGTTGCATGTCTTACGTAAGAAAAAAAAGGCATAACTCGGGGAAGGCAAGGTATTTCTAAAGGCACGTTTGGGAAGAAGGGAAATTAGAATTCCCAAATGTAATAATCATCCAATATTTTTAAGGAAGGGGATATAAAAACAAAATTGTCTACATTTCAATTCTGCGATGGAATTTTCGTCGAGTTTTCCTTTAAGAATAAAAATCATGAAAGCAGTGCACATCACATTATGTTAGAAGTCTAATTAAATAATAAACAGTAGAAAAGTTTGCAATGTAATTCTGAATTAAGGTATGTATTTTTGTTTCCGTAATAAAAATAAAATTCAACAAAAGTATTTTAAGCAATTTTACACAATATGTGGTAGCTTCGTTGTGATTGCATTTATTTGATTAAATAATGGAACAAATGAACTTACCGGGAAATAATTTAGAGATATACAAATAAAAAAGAATATTTAGTACTTTTCCGTTTCCCCAGCGCAAATTTCGCCAAGTTGGCATTATTGGTGACAACCCACAATATACGCAATAAAAATTGTAAAAAAATTTTTTTCTTAGTTTTTACTAGTTATTAATATATTTTTGATATTTTATAAAAAAGATGTTAACTGAACTGAACTGCACTCAGTGGTGCAACAGCCCCTGAAAGCCGTGATCTACTGTGCCTACCTTAGTATACATGACATGCGCTTGGGTGCATGGGCAGATGTGTCAGTCAAGTGGTCAGTCTGACGTGAAACCTCCAGTGTTCAGTTCTCAAGCAAGCTTGGTACTCATTTATCGACCCACTAATGGCACAAAAGGCTGCGTCGAACTTGCCCAGCCCGGGATTTGAACCCGAACCTGTGGCAGGGAAACGTGATGCACTACTACCCAGCCACTGGGTTTCTAAGAAAGGTGTTCCTGGTAAGAAAAGGCCATGGCTTGTTTTGAAAATGTGGTGGTAAAAAGTTACCAGTGAAAATATTCCATTTGGCGAGTTGATTGCTTGCGCCGAAGAAACGTACAAATACCGAATACGTTTCAAAGCAATTTTTTTTATGTATGTATGGAATTAGAGTTTTCCAAGAAGATTTGCTTGGAGTATTCGTTTCTGACGCAGAAGACAAAATCAAAATTAAAAACGTTTTGAATTTATCAAAAATAATAAAAAACGATTGAAATTAAGGTTTTGTCGAAAGGAAAAACTTTTTATTTTGAATAACTTTCTATAATATAAAGATTTCAAAAATGATAAATCTGGATATCAGTCTAGGTTAAAGATTTTGAATGTAATATACTACACAAATAAATATTTGATGAAAACATTTTTGAGCTATACATAAGAGATATTTACAAAAAATATGCATAAAATGCATATATAAAAATATGGAATACAGAATATTTTGCAAAAGATATTTCTATAAATAAATTTGTTGTTGTTTCTAATGCCACCTGTCTGGTGATGTCAGATCGTGGACAACGAAATTCATCTTGGCAAGGGGTTAGAATTTTACACTTGTTGTTAGCCGTAGATTTGAGCACCATGCAGGTGATAGTACGATTTGGTTCGCTTCCACCCCAATTTTCAGGAAGAGTTCCCTGGGCTTGGTTAGATGCCTCCCACCTCTCTTCCCCTTCCACCAAACTGAAGAGATGACTTACGGCTATTTAGAGCGACCTCATGCCACAAAGGCACTATATTTACAAACATCCATGCCTTCTCCTGGATTCGAATCAAGGCCCAATGGCACAGGAAAAATAAATTTACAAAAACGTATTTAAATTTTTTTTTAGAAAATTTCTCCATCCTTCAGTACATAATAATTGAGAAGAGTTTATTTTTATGCCCAAATGAATATGAAAACAAAATTTTGAGACGCACAGGAGAAATAATAACACAGTTTTTTTTAAATATCAGGTAATCCAGAAAAATAAGTTTCACTTAGGAGCACAAATGAAGGAAATAATTTGAAAATAATTGTTATTTAATAATAAACTACAATAGTCAAACTATTTTGCTATGTAGATACCTCCGTTGTTTGGGCATTTTTCGTAGCGGAGCTCGACTGTATTCATGCCCTCGTCAAAAAAGGTGTCGCCAGAAATTCCAACCCTAAGGAAATAACGGATTTAAATTTGTCGTCGTTCCGGTACTGCTTGTCATCAAGAAAATGCTTAAGGGGCTTAAGTAAATAAAAACTATCTAATGCTTAATCCAATCCGTTAATGGAGTGCTGAAAATTCCAATAGCAACTCAATAATTTCGTTCACTATCGAGCAGGACTTTGAACCGTAATTTTTTTCCCCGTTCCGATTTTCATCTCATTTAACTAAAATATATATACAGTCGGGCTTCTATATAACGAAGTCGCTAAATCTTTAAGAAAGTTCGTTATAAGGAAAATTTGTTATATAGAGCTTCATCTTTATATTTTCTTTCTAAACCACATAAGACAAATTTTAAATTCATAAACACTATATATTAAAAACAGTAATTATTTACACATATTTGTAATTTTTATATATTTTTTTTATATATCTTAGCTATATAAAAAACTAAAATTGCAAGGTAAGTTTCTTGACAGCTTTATAAACATCCTGAAGAATTAAATGTTTTTCTTTGTTACTCAAGCACTTAAGTTTTATACTTTTCAAGCTACAAGAAACGAAGCTACCAGTTCGACTGATCAACATTACAAATGAACGGAAACTAGTTCAAGGGCACAGGGACATGAGACTACTTCACTGAAGGTGAAAAAAGGACATTGAAGATGTTTACAGTGAACTGGACAATAGGGGTTTAAGTTTGCACTTCTTGGATGAAACGCTCAGAATTCTATTGCTTTCAGCGAGTTAGGCATGCAATAAAACCAGTTCAAGATTTATGACCACCATAAAGTGTGTTAAAAGAAAGAATAACTTTTAAATGTCCAGAAATACTTTAAAAATAAGGAGAACAATCACAAGAGAAAAAGCTCGTTCGATAGAAAATGAATTTCACTATTGGGACGTTATTTTACGAAGAAAAAATCGTGAAATATTCTTGGTTCTAGGAAAAAGTTTGCAATATAGAAATATTCACAATATAGGGGTTCGTTATATAGAGGTTCGACTGTATATATATATATCGGTTCAGTTTCGGTTTTCGTTCCACCAAAATTAACGATTTTTGGGTTTTGGGTTCAGTTTCAAAAGAATAATTTTATTTTATGAACATTCTTATTTGTACTAACAATGTAATTCTGTCATAAACAAAAAATGTAATTCTATCAAAATGTAGATTTTTTTTAAATTGGTACACTATGTCAATTGATACAATTACCCAGCATGTGCTATGCAACGACGAGCATTGGCATTGTTATCCATGTTAAAAATCGCGCGTATTTGACAAATAGGTTCATGATTCTGGTTTGTCTATGTAAACAGTCTGAACATACATCCGTGGACGATCGCATGCTGAGATGAGAAGTGGCCGCGGTAGCCGAGTGGTATAGGTATCGGACCGTGGCTTGCCGTGTCACGAGTTCGAGCCCAGTACCACTAAAGACCCGCCGTGTAGGGCAGCGATGCACGTTAAATCTGTCGAGAGCTGAAATGTCCTCCCGTTGGTGTGGTGTGGTAGTTAGGAGAGGGGGGTGCCAGCTCAGGTGTCATCCACGTCACTTGACCATGGTTCAAAATTACGTGGTCCGTCACCAAAAGCCCTCGTGTAGCTAAACATTGCGATGTTAATAATCAATCAATCAATCAAGCTGAGATGAGAAAATATAATTCAGACTGATATAACTGTTAAAAACATCTATTTCATTCAACTGAATTGAATCTGCTTTCTACAGGTAGCTTCATGCGAAACTGAAACAAAAAAAAAGTACTAGTCTATCTCAAAACAGGAAATCGAGAAGCAATATCGTGTAATGATGATAATTATACTGTTGAAGTTAAATTAGAAAATATTGATAAGTTGGTTGCAGTAACAAAATGACTTAATATATACCGAAAAGAAATAAAGCGATATTTTTTCGGTTCAGTTCCGGTTTTTGTTCCGACCAAAATAACGGTTTTTTAAGGATATCGGTTCAGTTCTAGTTCAAAGCCCTGCTCTATAGCACATTTTACATCCTTCATTGAACTGTTGAAACCACCATAGAACAACTCATTGTAATTTGTCCGTTTTTACATCCTTAATTTTTCTGTGAATCTCACGAGCTTTGGTGTTCCTCGTATTGAAAAATTGGATGACTGGTAGTGTCTCGCGTGCGTCGTGATGCTTGATTGTTTTAAGCATTTTAAACTCTTACTAACCAAGCATAGTGTAAGTTACCTATCTGAAATTGCTTTCCTCTATAATAACTCAGGATAAAGCATGTGCATGTTCGAACTAACAAATGCAGCTATTCCGTGGCAAAAACACAAAATGGAACTTACTTTCTGGATTTCCCTAGTGAAGGAATGGCGAACCAGTCGCACGCGTTCCATTGATGGCACGAACACAATATTTTTGGCCCGCCAGTGATCTAAATGGTTTGTATTTTACTTCAAAACTTCAAAGTTCACTATAAAGTATTACGAACAAACGCGAGTGATCGGTCGCGTTTAGGACTCTCGTTTGTAATTGTCTTCCCTTAGTTACGTCGCCATCAGAGACTACAATTGCTTATGATGTAAAGTTTGTATACGCATAGCATAGTCAATTTCATTGACACAACTGAATTTTAAAGTTTATCTGTGTTATATTTGTGATTTTTATCTATTATTTAACATGATTAGTTCAGCAAAAGGACAAAACGTGTAAAATAGTAAGTATAACAGAGAATTTCAAATTTGGTGGATTGAGAAACATGGCATTATTAGTAAAGGCGACAAAGTGATGTGTTTCTTATGTTCTGAAATAGTGGTATGCGGAACATCGTCTGTAAAAGAGTATTTTGAATTAAATCACAAACCCTCTTGTCAAAAAAGTGAACCACAGCAGACATAATTAATTTATTCGAAACCGTTTGGCAGATGACTCAAATTCTGCATGTATTCTACAAAAAGTAACATCTTACAATCCTAATATGAGTTATTTGTCATTTAATCAGCAAAAACAGAAGTCCCACTAATGTTTTACTTTAATTTTAATTATACGTATAGCTAAAAAATTTATAACTATACGGTGCAAAATTTATTTTTTCGTAGTAAATAGAGTTTTTTGTGTTGTGTTAGTATTTAGTTGTATTATTTTCCCAATAATCACGAGTCAAAATTATTTGGCGGCACGTCTATACCTCATTAAATGCTCCTTTAGAAGAAATGGCACGTGGATACATAAAAGTTTGCCAACCCAGCCCTATTGTATTGATTCATATTATTCATATATTCAATCATGGATGTGTATGAAATATTTGCATACATGCATCAAATAGACGGAATCAAAATATTTATAGATATTTCTTTTTTGTAAAACAAATGGAGAGTAATAAATGCTAATTCGTCATTTCTTTTTGTAATAAATTGGTATACATTTGTCTTTGCTCAAGTTTCCGCTGTATTTCCATCGTACACCTCAAATAAATATTTTTAAATTTCTGTTTTTTCATTGCTATGTTTTAAATTATTCTTTAATTGTTTAGTTGATGGGCTCTCATGTGGTTGGATTTTTTTTCATTTTTTTAATTCTTTTAAATCGTGAGCAATTGACCTTGGCAAGACCAACATATTTCTGAACCAGCAACATATTGATTAGCAGCCTTGGCGTTCGTGCGTTAGATGACTGGAACAAAAAGCAATCCTGATTCGGGCCAGTCTTTGTTGTTTGCGACTTGTAATAGAAGTGGTTGCTTCAACAATTTTTATATTGTCTTTGCGTATATTATTTTGAAAGAATTTATGTCGGAGAAAAATAAGAAACAAATTTATCCTTAATTATATTATTAATTTCGAATGCCGTACTTTTTTTTTAAGCAAAAGTGTTTTCTTTTCAACACTTTTGATATGGCTTTGGGGATAGTTTGTTAGCCTTTAATCACACACCAAGAGAAAATATCTTCATAACTTCACTTTTTTATTTATAATTTATTTATTTAATTCATTTTATTTCCAAGAAAAACGAAACAAATGATAATGAGCAAGAAAGAATATCATTGTATACTTTCCACTACGAAAATCAGGCATTGTCTAAGCTAATTTCCCAGTAAAAATTCTTTATACCGAAAAATTTTTTTATCGGTAATCATTCAATTGAAATGAATATTTAAACCCTTCAATTGCTAAAGATGTGTATTTTAAAATGATTTACGATTTCTTTCCATTCCAATTGCTATTAGTATCTTTTCCAAATATCTGGAGAGAAAATAATACAAAAATGTTAAGTCTGCATTTTCCAAATACCGGAATCAATTACAAAGCAAAGCAATAAAATTCCTTTGGCTTAAGAGATCTTCAATAGCTATTTGCTTCACGATGTAGAAATTTGCTAAGCTAATTGAATTATCTCGTTCGTTTAGGGAAAATTCCGATCCCAACCTTCTAACGGATATAGGAAAAATATTTTCATTTCCTCTTAATGCTTAATCGAAATGCCGATGAAAAATTAAGAGCTTATTATTACTTTATAGAAACAGTGAATCAGAATTTATGATTTTTGTTGTTATTTTTGTGCAGCCCATTAGAAGTACTGCGCAAAATCATGATATGTTATGGTACATATATTTCAAACAACGTTGTTAAGTTAGAACTGTTCAGGTTTAAATAAATACCGTAATATTATCCTACAAAAACTGGGATTTTTTTTACAGAGAGAAACAAATCATGAAACAGTAATGGTATTTTGGAATTACTTTTTAGTTGTTTTTTTTTTCAAGTATATAGCAAATTTTTTTAACAATTTTACGATGATTTAGTTTGAGTTCAGTTGCTTTTCTATGGCTCATTTGGTACTTCTTCGTTTCGCCGAAGCAAGCGATAAAGTCGTCAAAAAGGATACAAACGACGCCAAACTGAATATTCCCCCCTGGTAACCTTTTACAACACGTTTTCAAAACAAGTCTCATCAATAACGTCTTTTTCACAATCATCAAAAATAGATGAAAAACGAATGAGAATTTAAAGAATTTTTTTATATGTGTATTGTGTGTTATTACTAATAAATAGTGGTTGGAAAAATTTGCGCCATCGAAACAGATAACATTCTTTCTCTTTCCACCCCCACCCCCACCCTTTTTTTTTTAAAAGAGGATGACTTTGATGTTTTAAATAAAATATTTTAATCATTGTAATAAGAATCGAAGCAAAATATCATTATATTTTCCATTTGATTTCGGAATAATATTCTTTAATTGAAACAAATAGTTTATAAAGCATCAATAAAATAATGTTTCACTTAAATTTTTGATTTTAAGTTTTTCTAAATTTTGTGAAACACCAGAACATTATTAATTAGTATATTTTACAAAGTATTGATGATTAGAGAATAAAAACACTCCGTTAGAAGAAATTACGATCGCGAATTAATCAAATATGATTTAAAATATTATTTTTCTTTTCCTTTTTAATCTAATAATTTTTTATACGATTCTAATTTTTTCCCTACCATTTAGTACTCCTTTTATATATATATAATAATTACATATTCAAAGATCACAAAACAGAGTCGATATTTATTTTTAAATTAGTCTGCTGTTTAGTTATTTCTCCAATTTTAATGGATAGGGTATCATTTTGATTTTGGAATATACGAATCAATATGCAATTCAAGTCAAAGCAGATTCGCCAATAAAGTCTTTTAGTCAATTTAAAAATATAATTTGACAAGATCTTTCAGATGTTAAATTAAATGTGTGGAAAACATTTTAAATAATTTTATCGATGATATAAATGTATGTATATTACATTAACAGTTTCTCTTTTGTTACTTTATTAAAATAAATATTTTCTTGTTTATGTAAGCATACAACGGTACTTTTACACATAAACATATATGTCATGCTTGCATTATGAATATATTTTAAAAATTTATTCCTTAAATTGCTTAAAAACTATTATAATTCTTTTCTAAAAAAAAAGATAAACTGTATTTGTTTCAAATCAGCTATAAAATATTTATAAATTGTTTCATCTTTAATTGAATATTAAAAAAATAAATAAAAAGTATAACTCCTCGGTAATTCAGTTACGTGTATTACCTTCGAATAAATTTTAAGTATCAATTTAAAACATAAATTTGTATTTTTACTGTGTAATTCGACTTTTATTTCCCTCAGAAAGAATAATAAAGAGCCTTTCCGAAATAAATTTGTTTTTAAGTTAGACAAGATATATTAATCTTCGGAGGAAACATAAGATAAAATAAATATTAAAGGAAAAAAAATTTACTTTTGAAATGTTGCATTTCAATAGTTCTGCGTTCAGTTCAGAAAATATTTTTCTTTATTTCAGCATTTCTATTCTAATTTGAACAACTAGTTTGAAAAAAAGTCATTGCTCTTAACTTACCAATATTTCCTTCCAGTAATATTTAAAAATATTTGAAAAAAAAATAATTTTTAAACCTATTTTTCAAAACTTTATTTTATCAAAAAGTACATTTCATTTTAGTTTGAAAAATTGAATATTTAAATCCGAATAAATGTGTTTGTTTCTTTGAACATAGGGTTAGAAAAATTTTTGAAGCATAGCTTGATGGGAAAAAATAAAGAGTTTTGTTAGAAAAACATTTAAATTTAACAAACATATTTTTTAAATAACTGTAAAATTCAATTTTAACAATTATTTTTCGTCAGAACATTATTTTTTAAACATTCTATTTTTACAGCATATTTTTATATTTTAGAGGTAAATATTTTAAACTGTTTTTTAAACTGAAAAAGATAAATTTTCAAAATTTATTTTTAAATAATTATTGACTAGGTATAATTTAGTAAGTAACTTTAACCAATTTAAGATTTTTCGCTTATGTCTAACAAAAGATTCATTCATTTTAAATAATAAAATATTTTATATTACTAAACAAATGACAAAAACCTGAATTCCAGCTAGAGAAACAAAAAAAAGTTTTTTTTTACTAAAAATATTTTATATTAGCATTTCTTTTAAATTTTTGTTTTCGAGTTACTCTTATGTATTTTTTGCCCTAACGCTTCGCTTAAATATTTTTTTCAATATATTATTTATATTAGTTTTCATCTTTATCCAACATCTTTGATAGAATTTTAACAAGTATTTATTAAACATAGGTACTTTTTAATAATTACTTTTTAAAAAAAAAAAAAATTGAAAGTTTTACATTTTTTTCCCCTTTCAATGATATTTTAAATTCATTTTACTTCGGAAAGCTTCTACTGTATTTTAATTTTTAATCTAAGCATAAGTATAAATGTATTAAATATTCATAACTTTTATGATTACATAGGATTACTTTAAAAAATATCTTTTAAAATACCGTTAACAAAACACTATTTTTCATTAATAACAAGAACTACCATCAAACGTATTTAAAATTCAGTGTGCATGAAAGTTCTAAAAATACTCTTTTAATTTTTCTATAATTAAATAAGTCATGTTCTTAATTGCTTAAAAATTTATGTTTTTAAAGCTTTATATAAATGCTTTAACTGTGAATATTTATGCATCAGATACTTTTAAAGGAGATTTTATCCCTAATTTTTTTAAAAATCTATTGAAAGCAATCTAGGTATTAGATTTGAAGCCTTAATTGTAACAAAAGCTTTTCTTTTTATTCATGAAAAAGGCAAAGGCTTCGGTGATACTAAATTAACGAATTTTTGTATTTTTATAACTAAAATTATAATTATTATTATTATTATGTTTGCTTCATTTTCTATTTGCTTGAATAATTTAGATTTATTAAATAAATTTTTCCTGATATTCTATAAAAAGTTATATAAATAATATCCTAAATTATTTTAATTCATCAGATCTCATAATATTGTAAGAAATCGTCATTAAATGAAATAAATAATACGAAATATAAAATACTGAAATTAAGGTGACACTGTACGATTAATTGATAAAAATCTGTCAAAAAATTGAATTTATTTTTGTTAGCCTAATGTACCTTTTACAAACTTTTCTATAATCTCACAAAATTTTAAAGCTCTAAGTTTGAAAAATGCAGTGTTATGAAAACTTTTACATTCGTTTTTATATACATGCCAATGACAAATCAAATCTTTAAACTGACTTATATCTGAAAGATAAAATAACTAGTTTGTCTCCTTTCAAAATTCTAAGGATTTTTTTCTATTGTGCCAAATGCTTTAATATTTGTTCTAAATTTCTACTATTAGCTCACACTCTCTCTATATTTATTTATATATTTATCTTGGTGGAATTTCGAATCGTTAATAAAATACACTTAAGAGCATTCAATTGAGCTGAAATTTTATATACATGATTGTTTTGGATGACTATACAGAAATTTAACTATAATTAATAAAAAATTAATTGATTAAAATTAATTATTCAAATAATTACAAATACAGCCACGTTGACATCATTTCTGGTGACTTAGCGACCCTTTTGGCGACTTGGGTTAAAATTCGAAAAGGTATTTTTCTCACTTTTTAAAACATTCAGTTGCACTGAAATTTTATATACACGATTGTTTTGGATGACAATACGATATTAATAATAATATTTATCCTAATTGTAATTAATAAAAAATATATAAAATAAAATTTTTCTTTGTTGATCTAAGTAGGAATTAACTTAAATTTTATATATATATATATATATATATATATTACTTGTTTCTATTTATTGCTAATAATCGATATAACAAACATTGGTATGCATTTTTGAAGCAAAACAATATTTATTTTTGTAAAAGAATATTTGAATATAGAATTTATGCCCTTTTTAAGGAATTTTCAATAAGCATTCATTAAAAGAAATGTCTTATGAGTATCAATCATGCTATCCCAAATCCAATAAAAGTCTTTCTTAAGCATTGTTTGATGTACTTGTAAATCAAATTTCATGTATGTACGATAGTTTTTGTATGAGGAGTGAGAATTTTTAAAATCACTTCATAAACTTTAAGTTTCTTTCTTTAACAAATTAAATTTTATGAATTATTAATTTATGAATTGAACACCTTGGATAGATATTCATGGTATCTTAAGCTAAAAATCTGTTTTACACAATACATACACATACAGGGAAACAAAAAAAAATTGAAACACATTAAATTAAAAAAAATTGTGTAAATCGTACCATGTCTTATTAAAATTATATAGACATCTTCTTATATGATTGTTTTGAGTTTTGTTAATATAATTAATTTGTTTTTTTTATTCTACATGTAAGTATTTTATATGTTCTATAAAAAGGGAAGTAAGTAATGGCTGGGTAAAATGTAGCATATGAACTATAATTGAAAAAAATGGACTAATATGTCACCGTAATATAAGAATAAATAAAACTTAGTGGATATACTGAAATATAAAAAAAGTAAATATTGTGGAATGGTAAATTTATTCCATCACACTTGTAAATACCATACATCAAAAACTTGACGCATAAACACCTTTCATAAGAGATCATTCATACCTTAAAATTTATTTATTTGTATTGGGAGAGCATTTATGTGTGTGGCTGATTAGCAATTGATTTCGGAGAACGTTTAGTGAAATTAAGAATTTATTAAATCTGAATCTTGGTATTAAGTTGAATATTTTTTCCTTGAGAATATCCTGTTTCAACTCCAGCACTAAATCAACCGTTACCTTTTATCATATTTAGAAAATCAATTTTTTTATCAAACCATATGTAAACAATCAAATTTGAATGGAAATTACAACATTAGAAACTAGTTATTTTAATTAAGAAGTAATCAATATGATAAGTATTTTCCTAATTAATTTCCATTCCAGAATAAAACGTAGACAAATGCTGGATGATTAAAAGTGGAAAAAATGATCTTGAAATGTAATTGAATTATTATTCATGTCATTATTTATTGTTACTTCTTGGGTTTTTAATATGATTTCTAACGTACTATCTGTTTTTTCTTACTTTGCAGAATCATAAATTGTGTATTGACGATGCCCTATTTTCAGTTTTTCTTTTTCTCCTGGCTCCTTTCCAGAACTTTTCTTTTTGAGTTTTTTTTAGAATTATCTTGTCAATTTTCTTTTTCCAATTCTATTTACAGATATTCGTATAAATATTTAAAAATGTTTTTGATCATTTTTTTCTTAATAATTCGAATCTATAGTATTAATAAGAGATTTAAGTTATATAAACTTTTCTATTTTGTTTTTAAATACGTATTAATGCATTTCAGTGTGAAGGATTTTATAGTGCTTAGTATTTTGTTTTATATTAAAATTTTCTTCTACTTTTCATTACAAATAATATAATAACGAATTTATGGTTTTTAAGGTATCCGACTTACTCGGAATTGATATGTTTCTTTTTTTTTTGAAGACGCATAGAGGAATTATACTTTTATTTTTAGTGTCACTTGAATGAGATTATACGGGCAAAATGTTTTTAAAATATTACTACAAAAAAATCATTATTTAAATGTAATTTTTTGTTAAAAATAAAGAAATTATAACATACTTTCAAAACATTCTTATTTAATGAAAAATGCTTCAGTTACAATAAATTATTTGTGTATAGCTAGAGAATTTGTACACAGATTGAACAACGATTTTTGAAATATATAGTTCAGAACCTCGTTATATAATTCGTTTTGTAATATGTCAGAGTACAGAAATTTTAACAAAAACACCAGGTATTGATTCAAATAATAATAACTCTGAAATAATGTTAATTTTTCAAAAATCCTTGTTCAGACTCTATAGTGAAGTCTTAGTATGTAAATAAGTAAAATATCATTGCCATTGAAGCATTTTTCATAAAAGAAAAATGTTTAGAAAATGTCGTTTTTTTCTTCAATTTTGGTAAGAAATTATAATTAAAAAATTTTCTTAAAACAATATTATATGTACATATTCGAGTCGGTGTGTAGAGGTAAAGTGAATTTTGAACAAAAGAAACTAAATTAAACAAATAATTAATTTAGTAAGATATAAACATAATTAAATATCACGGTATGTGCAACAATGAATTATTTACAAAATAAGTAATATAAAAAAATTAAGTCAATTCCTAATAAGATCAAAAAAGAAAAAAATTATTTTAGCTACTTTTTATTAAATCGTTACAATTAATATAAATATGTATATACATAGGAATCACAACATTAAGTGGTAATTAATTTTTATTAATTATCATTAAAGTATCATATTGTCATCCAAAACAATCGTGGATATAATATTTCAGTTCAACTGAATACTTTAACATGTGAGAAAAAAAAACATTTTCAAGTTTTGACACAAGTCACCAAAATGGTCGCTAAGTCACCAAAGATGATGCCAACGTGGCTGTGTATATGTAATTCTTTAAATAAGTAGTTTTAATCAATTAATTTTTATTAATTATAATTAAATTATTGTATTGTCATCCAAAAAAATCATGTATATAAGATTTCAGCTCAATTGAGCGCTTTAAAATGTATTTTATTAACGATTGAAAATTCCACCAAGATAAATAAATAAATATAAATATAGAATGAGAGCTAATATATATAGTAGGAATTGAAAAAGATGAAAGTCAGTTTAAATAGAGAACATGGTTCACCTTGAGATGCCAAACATGGTTAAGCCTAAAGAAGAGGTCTGCTTTGAGAACAAAGAACATAAAAAGCGTCGATCTCACTCGTTCATAGTCTTCATAAGAGGGATCGCTTAGGAGCCATATTGCACCTGACGCGTCATCAAGCAAGAATTATTTCATTAGATATTAAAATCATGAAATATTTGGTTTGGCTTGATTGGCATCGCCATCTCTCACAATTAAAATGTATTCATAATTTAAAACACTTTATTTAATTTGAAACTAATTTAATACTATTTCCTACATACATTAATTCACGTAACACTAAATTTGAAAAAAATCATTCATTTATACGCTTTTGCAAAATCACGGTTTCGAAAGTATTCGGATACCTTAAATCCATTGTTTTGTTTACTTAATAAACACCTCTATATAACTATTCATGTTTTTTATTCAGAGAATATTTAATTTATAAAAAGTTCCTATACATCTTATTCACCCTTTTATGTATTTCTGGAGATTCTACAATGTATCTTTTTTTTCAGCATTTTTCTTTGTAAATACAGATATGTGTAAAATATATTCTAAGACTTCGACCAGGCACTATTCAAACATAAATTTCTAAGCTATATTTTGCATAAGCTGTAAAAAAAATCATAAAAAATGTTAAAACATACTTTTACAGTACAAAAGGAACTAAAATGTGCTCCAGGGTTCAGTATGAAACTCGACTTTTTACTTGTTAAACACTATTCATTCAATGGAGTTATTTGTAATCTTCATTCCAAGAAAAATTCTTGTTTTTTCAAGACATAGATGTATTTAGATTTTTCAAAAATTCCATCTCTTTCAAAGCTTAAAACTGTGCTTTTGAAATATTCAGTATAAATAATTCTAAAATAACACCTTAAAGCAACAGATCTTTTCAAAGGAACCTCAATTCACTTCGGGCACTTTTCAAAACAGTATTTTACACAGTTACAGTTGCAGATTTCAAAAGGAAGTAAATGATAAGTTCAAAAAGGAATCGTTATATTTTCTATTTGTGAAAAAGATAAATTAAAGATAGAATCCGTTTTTCATTTAAAGCAATATTTTACTCAAAAATAGGAGTAAGTTTGTTATTGATAAAAATGTATTCGAATACATTTCTGAACTTCCATTAATATATTTCCTTTCAATCCATTTTAGTACTTTACTGGTGTTCTGTATCTCATTGAAGAAAATAAATTTTTATTTATTTTTTTTTTTTTTAAATGTTAAAATTTTTTACTGCTAAGCTTTTGCGAACACAGCAAATCGCAAGTGTAAGAGCCATTTCATTTGTGGCACCATCTAGTGGCGGCTCTCTTTACCAAATTTTTGACGCTAGAATTTATTTAATTTAAGATCTTGTCGAATGCAAAATCTTGCCATGATTTCATTTTACCTAGAGTACCAGAGCCAAATAAATTACCAATGAATATTTTACATGTCTTATACCTATATCCGAGACCCAGTGGCCGAGTGGTGGCGTATTGCGCTTCCACAACACAAATCCGGGGTTTATTTTGCGGATGGGCAAGATCAACTCAGCCTTTCATCCTTTCAGTGGGTCGATAGATGAGTACCAAGCATTGCTTGGGGACTAAACACTGGGTGTTCACTTCAGACTGGCAATTTGATCGGGACAACTGCTCATGCACCTCGACGGCCAGTGGTCACGTATACTGAGATGGGCACAGTAGACCTTGGACCTCCTGGACTGTTGTGCCACTGAGTTTAGTTAAGATTATACTTATATTCATATGACATGAGTGCCTCTACAATTTTCTCATTCAGAAAATCAATTAACTCAAGTCGGGATCACAAACTTTGTCTTTTGAGGTAGGCACGCTACCTCTAAGCCACCAAGGGAGGTAATATTTTGTTCTAAATCGATTAACACGGAAATTAATATCTTTTTTTTAAACCAGTTTCAATACACTCATGTCTTAGATTAAATTTATTAATTCATAGATTACGTTGTGCTAGTTATAAATAAGAACGATTTTAAACCAATGGAAAGGAAATGAGAAACACAAAAAATCTAATTCCGTTTCTTTCGTAAATTTATTTAAAGATGATATACGAGATATAAATTTCCTCGAATAATCCACACATGCATTCCAAATGGAACCGAAAACCTAATACAAGTTTGATGAACACGAGACCAATGTATGTTTAATTCACTCTACCATCGAAGCTATTATATCAACCTCCGTGACTAATTTGAAACTGAGAATGATTCTCTTGATGAGGTAAATGATTGTTTAATGCAATACACGTGTAATAATTTAATTCATCCTTCAAACAAACTAAGCAAACATCTCATAGGTTTATTTAGCTTACATAAAATTACCTATCATCAGTGATAGTGGTTTGTTATTATCAAGAATATTTCGCCTATAATTCTATTCGATTATTGGTTCTGCACGGAAGCTATCGGTATATTAAACATATTTTCTCTTCAGCTTTGTTGAATTAAATTTTTTAATGTATAGGTAGGAAGGTAATTCAGTCTGTATTGGAATTATGTTAACATGTCTAATGGTTTTTTTAAATCAGTATCCAAGCTATGTACTACAAGTAATACAGATGAACTGAAAGAATGTCAAAATGAGCTTTACGAATTATATAAATTACTGTAAAATCCGGCTTATAAAGCTCACTTTCGGCGCTAAAAATATGATCGAAATTAAAGGCTACGTGTTATATGCCGGATATAAAAACGATAGCTTGTAAAACAATAAAAGAGAGGAGCATAAAAAAATTAGACTACTTCATAGATTGGAACACTATTTATTTAAAAGAGACAGCATACCTAATAAACTTAAAGGGTTGTAATATTAGAAGTATTCTATTTTTTTAAAAAAAATCTTGATATATACTACCTCAAATTAATGACTTCAAAACATAACAAAATTGCACACGTACATTTCAGGTTCATTCATAAAAAAGGGGATGCCCGTTATACGGCGAATATACTTAAAATTAAAAAATACAGCTTGAAATTATAAGTGGGCGTTATATGCCGGATTTTACGGTGTAAAGGATTTTATAAGGGAAATTGGTACTGAAATAACACAAGATTTATAGTGTTAGCTTTTTTAAAGTTTTTTTTTCCTATTGCACATTTGAAATAAATTATTATAATGTATTATATTAAATATAAGATTAAGTATAGATAATTTTGTCTTTTTTTTAAAAAAAAAAATATGTTAATACTGTCGAACCTCGATATAACGAGCCTCTATTTAACGAATTTTTTTATTTAGCGAACTTTTTCCTGGAACCAAGAACATTTTACTATTATATTCGTAAAAGAACCTCCAAATTGCGAAGTGCATTTTCTATATAACGAACTTTTTCTCTTGTAATTCGATTTTTTCCCCTATTTCTAAAATATTTCAGAGCATTTTTTAAAATTATTCTCTTTTGTAGCGCATTTTATGAAGATCAGTGACTTTCAACTGGTATTACCAGATGCCTAACTCACGTAGAACAATTATAAATGACCTTAATTTTTCAAACAAAAAAAACCCTCAAATAAAACTAACAGATTTTATCAGTAATCAAATTTAGAGACGCAAGTGATAGTGCATGTTTAAAATTACTGGTTATAAAATAATGCAAGTTCAAAATTACTCGAAAATAAAAAATGACTTAAAATAAGAAAATTAAGGAAAAAACGTAAAGAAAATCATTAGTTTTAATATAAAATTTGAAAATACAGTGTACTCCTGGACAATGTCTTTTTTTGATTTTAGTAGAAAATCATTAGATTTGTTTTTGATGGGTAAGACACATAAAATTCATAGATATTAATTTAAATATAAGTAATTTATAAAAAAAAATTAAGTCCATTCCTACTTAGATCAACAAAGAAAAATTTTATTTTAGCTACTTTTTATTAAATAGTTACAATTAATATAAATATGTATATACATAGGACAGAATCACAACATTAAGTGGTGATTAATTTTTATTAATGATCATTAAAGTATCGTATTGTGTGTGTCATCCAAAACAATCGTGTATATAAAAAATTTCAGTTCAACTGAATCGTATCCAAATACGATCGGAACCGATAGATAATTTTCATGTTATTTAGTGTCACTTAGATTAGAATACATGTATAAAATTGTTTTAAGGATATTATGATAGAAAAAGTTATTTAAATACAATATTTTGGCAAAACACTAACTTAGAATCCTAATTCATCCAAAAGAATCGTGTACATAAAATTTCAGTTAAACTGAATGCTTTTAAATGTGAGAAAAAAACCTTTTCAAGTTTTGACACAAGTCCTCAAAAGGCTCGCTAAGTTGCCAAAAGTGATGCCAACGTGGCTATATCTGTAATTCTTTAAATAATTAGTTTTAATCTATTAATTTGTATTAATTATAATTAAATTATTGTATTGTCATCCAAAAGAATCATGTATATAAAATTTCAGCTTAATTGAGTGCTTTAAAATGTATTTTATTAACGATTGAAAATTCCACCAATATAAATAAATAAATATAGAGAGAGTGTGAGCTAATAGTAGGAATTGAAAAAGTGGAAATTGTTATTTTTTTTTAAATAATATAAAGTGCTGAAGATTTTGTAGTTTGTTTCACGTAGTTTTTAAAGTATATTAAACAATGAATTTCTATTTGACTAATTTTCCGTATAACGAATGCTATTTTTTCGGGATTAAGCGGCTTTATTAAAAAAGGACACTACTATATATGATTCTTTTTGCTTGCGTTGTATTACTTTTCTAACTAAGTTTATATCTCAGATATGGATTTCAGAATAAAGCGATTATCATAATAATGATTCAAAATGACAATCAATATGTTCTAATGTGTTACATTTGTATTTCTTGTATTCAAATAAAAAGAGAAATATATTAAATTTTAGATTGGAACTCGTATTTCGTTTAATGTGGGAACAATTTTAGAGTCTTATTTTGGAAACATTTTGTGTTAAATACTAATGCAAACCTTTTAAAAAGTTTCGCTAATTTCTACTATGTCTTTTATTTGTACTGTTCAAAGAAATAAGTGTCAAAAGAACTATAAATACTCAATTATTATGTAAATTTTAATTTTCTTCATGTTATTTTCCTCACTATTGATAATTGTGAAATAATACACAAGCACTCACAAAGATCATAATATTAGACTGAGGAAAAGCATTTGTTAGCAATACATTTTTATTTCATAAGAAAACTATGACTATTAAATTATCTTATGCAAAGTGTAAGAAGTACATCATAAAAATTTGTATCGTAAATTCACGATTAAACATTTTTAAACCCTATAACAGGGGTGGAGAACCTTTATGGATCAACGTACCATTTTTTCTAAAAAAATGTTTAAGGTATCCGACTACGTTTGGGGAACAGTGATTTTAAAAAAGCGCATAAATGGATAATTTTCATGATATTTAGTGTCACTTAGATTAGAATACATATATAAAATTATTTTAAGGACATTTTGACAAAAAAAAAATATTATTTAAATACAATATGTTGGCAAAAAATTAACTTAGAATAATTTATTTTCCAAATGTTCTCCTTTTGTGAAAAATGCTTCTATTATAATAATATTTTGCCTGTATATAGCTTAGACCTCTGTACAGAGGCTCAACTAGAATTTTTGAAGTATATACCTTAGAAGTGGGTTTATCCATGTTTTACGATAACAGAGGGGAGCAATTTTAAGAAAAAACGCCAATAATTATTTAAATTGGTGGTAACTCTGAAAATAATGTGAATTTTTCAAACATTCTAGTGGAGCCTCTGTAGAGAGGTCTGAGCTATATACAGGCAAAATATTATTATAATTGAAGCATTTTTCACAAAAGAAGAACATTTGGAAAAAAATAATTCTAAGTTAATTTTTTTGCCAAAATATTGTATTTAAATAAATTTTTTTGTCAAAATGTCTTTAAAACAATTTTATATATGTATTCTAATCTAAGAGACACTAAATATCCTGACAATTATCCATTTATGCGCTTTTTTAAAATCAAGGTTCCGAGCATAGTCGGATACCTTAATGAGGTATAGATGTGCCGTCAAATAATTTTAAGAAAAAAATGAAACTAAATACTATCAACACAAAACTCTATTTACTACGAAAAAATACTCTTCTACTGTATAGTTGTAATTTTTTAATTGTGCGTGTGTTTAAAATTAAAGTAACAATAGTTTGACTTTGTTGTTGCAGATTGGATGACAAAAAATTTATATTAGGTTTGCAAGATGTTATTTTTTGTAAAATGCATGTTGGATTTGAGTCGTCTGCCAAACGGTTTCTAAGCAATTAATCATTTTTGCTGTGGTTCACTCTTTTTGACAAGAGTGTTTATGATTTGTTTCAAAATACCGCTGTACACATGATGTTCTGCATACCACTATTCCAGAACATAAAACATACACCGTTTTGTCGCCTTTACTAATAATGCCATGTTTTTCGGTCCACCAAATTTGAAATTATCTTAACACCTACTGTTTTGCATTTTTTGTTCTTTTGCTGAACTATAGACATGTTAAATAACAGTTAAAAATCGTAAATATAACTCAGATAAACTTTAAAGTACAGTCGTGTCAATGAAAATGACTATGCTATATGTAGACAAACTTTAAATCACAATCATTTGTAGCTTACGACGTAACTAAGGCAAGACAATAACAAACACGTGTGCTTCCGGCGACCGATCACTCGCATTTCATTGTAAAAGTTCATAGTAAACTTTGAAATAAAATGCAAACCATCTGGATCACTGGTGTGCCAAAAATGTTGCCACTGGTTCGCCATCCCTGCTCTATAGGATATATTTAATTATTGTTTTTTTTTCAAAAAAGTCTTATTTTTCAAGAATTCAGTGAAATAACCTAATATTATAAATACTTTGGTATATAATTTAATTTTATTACTTTCAAAGCTTACTTTTCATTTATAACAGAAAGTGTCTTATATAATGTTGCTTTTAATGCAGCATTCTATGTCCCCTTAACGATTTTATCTATATCAAAATTTTAAAAAAAATATGCGAAAAAAATGGCATTTACGTATTATACTTTCCACGAATTTTGCCCAATCAGAGAGGACTTCATCAAATCCTGTCACTGCTATTAATATAATCATTGTCTTTTGAATGTGTTGGAGCGGATTTTCACTATCGGTTGCATATTGCGGCGTTTATTAAGGTCCTTTGATTTGACGAAATTTTTTGAGAATATAAAATGTATGTATCAAGATTTTAAATAGATTAAAAGTCAATAAATTATAGATTATGAGTACATACTCCCCCAAAAATATTTTCGAGCATCTACATTCATATATATACTACTATAAAAATTGTGAGTTTATTTAAATATTTCATATATTTGAATATCATTTTCTGTAAGACTTGAATGTATTTAATAAGATTTTTAATAAATTTAGATAACATATGTTATAAATTATATTTCCTATACATCTATGAAAATATTCTAGGAATTTATGAATATATCATTCGGTTAAAGTTAATTTGCGTTTTATATGTAAACTATATGTGCAATTATTTTGAAAAATATTTAAACTGTATTCCCTAGTTCTAAAATACGTTTCAATTTATTTTTTAAAAACAAGTAATATAAAAAAAATGGAGTCAATTCCTAATTAAGTCAATCGAGAAAAATTTTATTTTAGTTTATTTTTATTGAATAATTATTATTAATATAAATATGTATATACATATGACAGAATCACAATATTAAGTGGCAAATTAAAAAGCGATTTTTCTTGCTGTTTTCGATTTTCTTTTCTATATAAGGTGTTGGACAATTTTTTTTTGTTTGTTACTATTTATTCATTAATTAAATTTAATTATTCAAAAAAATTTGTATGATAAAAAAGTAATCTCGTTCTCAGAAATTAAGCCATCCCACGTGGGTTTCGAACCTAAGACCGTTGGATTAGTTCATTGCGCTACAGGGACAAAATGCCTGATTATCCTTTCTATATATGTTGTTGGACTTTTAATTTTGTTTGTTACTATTTATTCATTTTTAATTTAATTTATGAATTAATATTTGAAAAAATGTATTAATATCAAGTGTCATCCATTACAAGTTTAAAAAATGTATTTGAACTTGAATGGAAGAATACAAAGTATTTTATTAATGATTGCAAAAATGAACAGATATATATAGAGAGAGACATATTGTGAACTAATAGTACGAATTGAATAAATTTAGATGTAACTTTTTGAATTAAGACATTGTTAAGAGCACTTAAGAATTAACCAATTTGAGTTCTAAGAATAACTATAAATCAACTTATTCTCACTTTGTGTCTTTTATAACAAGTATTGATCACAATAATCAAGGAATAATGCGTCATTGTTACTTGCGGTAAACTTTCGTGAAAGCTTAAAAGCATAGTAATTAATGCATTATCCTCCTACGCCACCACCTTGAAGGAATTAGCTTCATGCATAATGGCAGCTACAAATGGTCTCTTCTGACAATCACAGTTGTCACGTATATATCCCGAGACTCTGAAGTCGTCAGATTACTCAATCTTCATAATCATCGTTATAATGTATGCCGCTGTGATTTATCTATTTACATTAATTGATTATTTTAGAGTCGACGACACGTATTCTCTGTTTCCTCAGTAGTATTAGATTTTAATCGAAAGATTTAGATAATTCGAATGGTTCGAACGGAATTAGAAGATTTTTCTCGTTTGAAAAATTCTAAATAATCCTTTAAGAACAATTACCTAAAAAAAGGCTGAATGTATTATATTTGATAGCGTACGCATTTTATAGTTGCCATCCGTAGTTCAATAAGTAATCCTTTTTCACACTTAATTTATATGGTTATTTTTATCTTGGTACGAAATCGACTGTTTCTGAAAGTGTTTGAATCGTCTTATTTCGTAGAAAATTAGAATTGATCGAATTTAAATAAATGAAATGATGTTTTTTATATTTAGATAAATTATAAAAAATGCTTTTAGCAAGAAAAGGGCTATTGTTTTAGTGGTGAAATTTATACATACTAAATTTTCAAATGCTTACTTTCAACGATAATAGCTCAAATTTTAAAATTGAGCTATAACAGTGAAAATTTTGGTACTTACGTATTATCGCAACCTATTCGCACAACGTAATATGAAACGAATTACATGGTTTCCAATTCAGTGCACACGACACATAGAAAATCGAGATTTCCAACTTGGGGAATTATTAATAAAGTTGGCGATTGTTGTCATAATACGTTAAGTGCCAAAATTTCCAAAATATATGCTTACTAAATTCAAGTAAAATTTATACGAAAAATAAACAATTTTGGTATTTACGTATTATACCTCCAAGTGATTTTGTTAAATCAAAAGACATCACCAAATGCCACCATATGCAGCCAATAGTAGAAACCATTCCCTCATGATTAAATATAATGTTAATAACGATTGCAGCATTTGGCAACATTTTTATTTACTTGGCGACATCTTTTGATTTGATGAAATACATCGAACAGTATAACACCTAAGTACATATATATATATACCGAAACTTTTTATCAATCTCTCAATTGATATTTTTTATTAACGTATGCATAATTTAAGAATGAATATAAATATATAATCAGGTTATTACGAGAATTATATACTACAGTTATATATAAGGTTGTTACGTTTATTTTTAGTGTTTCTTTGTAATCTGAAGTACTTCCATATTTTTGGATCAAAATATTTTTCTATTTAGAATTTTTACATGAGTCAGTGGATTTAGAAAGTAAATTACTTACTGAGGTCGCCAACATGGAAATCTTAAGCCAAAAACATAATCATTGTGGTTTGCTGTGTGTAATGAGAGCAAGCAAAATAAATCTAATCAAAACAGAGACATAAATGTGGTATGATAGAATGTACAGTCAAAGTAAGCAAAATAAATATAGATGTTTGAAATACAGAGTATCTTGTTTTGCATTTTATTGCTATTTGAATCCCTCTTTCAAAATTTTATGGAGAAGGGGATATATTTACGAATATATATCCTTGGGGACAAAAGCTGTTCTTTGCAAAACTCTGAATATAAATTTTTGTTTTGCTTCGTCTGTGAAAACCATCTTTTTCTTTATTCTAAAAATGTATAAAATGTTCCAAAATGGATCCATAGTTCCACTACTATAATTCCTATCAATATAACATATTAATACAAAGTTTAAAAAACAATTGAAATAGCAACTTTTTTTAGGCTGGAATTTTTTTTTCTGTTGAATAACTTATTTCTATAGGAAATTTAAAAATTTTATTCTACTTATTCTGAGAATATAACAGCTTTTTAGAGAAACTTAAATTCAATTTCATTTTACAAATAAACAAACTATTCAGATGAATTTTTATGTGAAATAATTATTTCTATTACAATTCTCTTTTGAGAAAAAAAAATCTAGCCTAGCTTCAATATAGAATTTAGGCAAAGTTTTATTAAAATAGAAGCAATTTTCATAAAGAGGAGAATATTTTAAAAATATCCTTTTTTCTTCACTTTTCATCAAAAGATTGCATTTAAATCTTTTTTCTTGTAATAATATTCTTAAAACAATTTTATATGTATACTCTAATTCAACTGACACTTAATATAAAAAAATGATCCATTCATACGTTTTTCAAAGTCACGGTTCTGAACGTAGTCATTCGCCGTGTATATTAATATTTTGAGATAGCAATGAATTGCATTTTCTTCTGATGATACTGTTACGAATTTTGTGTAAAAAAAGTATAAATAATTTGTGTTTGGATGTGTAATGCATTTATATTACTCTACGTTATATTTATTTTATGTTAAAATTGTAATATTCACAAGTTACGCCGTCACTTACATTATAATGGCGATTCAATAGGAATGGGTTTTTTCAATGGAACCATGCGTTAGAGCCAAGTGGACATCATTTTTGGCGACCAATTTGGCGACCATTTTTATCGAGTTTGAGACCTGACGGATTCTTCTAGAAATTAGTGGAAGAACCCATTAATTTCATGATCTGTGATTCAAGCGGATTTTTCTCGAAGGATCCGCGAGAACTATAAATAGGGAGACGCTCAGCGAAATTAATTTAGTTTTGTTTTGACTATCGAGTAGTTAGTATGGTTTTGACTATCGAGTAGTTAGTATGGTTTTGACCAGCAATTAGTTTGTGTTGCTTTGACTAGAGATTCATTAGCAATTAGCTCGGTTGTTGAATAGGATGAGTGGTATTTGTGAATAATTTTTTGCGTACGTGCATTTTAGACATTGTGTTTGAGCGCTGTAGAAGATGTGAAGTCCTTCTGATATTTATTCTGCAAATTTTGTGCTACTGAATCCTATATTTCAAGGACTAATTTTCGACAATAAATTCGCATCGTTCTTAAAGAACTGTCATGTTCTTTTTGACTCATTTACATAAAATCCTCGAACCCCGGTCAACGCAATGGAATATAAAATTTATTTGATCTTAATCACCATCACTGAATGCAAATATATACCTACTTCAATATTCCGTCATTGTGTGTAAAGCGTTAAAAATGTAGATTTTCTTAAAAAAGGATTGCTATTGCATGAGTCCTATTCATATTTAAATTACTTTATAACATCAGCATCTTATTTTCACTATAAAAGAATAAAGTCTTTCCACAAAGTGCAAATTTATATTAATATTGCTTCATTGTAAACCGTGGAGGATTTATTAAAAAAAACTGCCAACATATATGGGAATAAGTAAATTTATTAACTCAGTGTTTACAATTGAATTGCTTCGTGTGCTTAGAATTTACCTTTGATACATTGCGAAAATTGAAAAATCCAGTAACCTAATATCGACAAATCAAAGTCCCGAATAAATAAATAAATATTGTCTTCTTGAATGGTATATTGGAAGAAAAGTGCTCAGTTTATATTCCATGACAAGTTGCTTTTGATGAAAAATCCTTTAAACATCCCAGCGCCGAAAATACGGGTCAGTCTCAGCAATAAACTTTTCAATATCCGGTGGCACAGTCTCTTTGTAAGGAAAACATTTGTTTTCTTGTTTTATTATGAGGTTTTCCGCTGTGTGTTTTCTTAAGGATTCTCTGGTTCCTTCTTACTTCCTTTCTCTTTGTGTAGGATATAAATGTTCCTTCCTATTTTCAAGGAATAAATGCTGAGTGATTTATTAGAATATGTAATGGGTGATATGTAATATAACCGGATTTAAATTAGAAAAATGAGAAATGTAATTTACATTTGATTTTTCAAACTTAAAACATCTTATTTACAATTTAACATAGCTTAATTATTTTTAAAGCATTTATAAACAAAATATTATTGCGATTTAACTATATAAGAATTATATTATCGTAAAATCCAGCGTATAACGCGCACTTTCAACTCAAACAAGTAATATAAAAAAAAAATATGACAATTCCTACTTTGAATAGAAAGTGTTTAATTATTGAAAATTTGAATAATATATATATGTATATATACATATATATATATGTCAGGTTTGAAAAGTTTAGGTTCAAAATTAAGTAAGTAATAAATAAAAATATAGCGAACTCTTTACCATCACGTAAGGATTTGTGTGTAAATAAGCCTATTTAAAGGTGGAGAGAGCGCTGACGAAAAAAAAAAGCATACTAGAAAAGGCTTAGCTGGTGACTCTTGTCCGAAGTATTGTTAATGTTCTACTCAGTTGCGCGCCAAAGGACCGCCATGTTGGATTTTATGGGATTGAAGGGAAATAAAGAAGTTATTAAAGAGATGATGCCTTCCTCATTTTAGCAGCAGGCCTGGGACCTAATATATATATATATATATATATAATACAGGGAAAGAGTGAATAATAGTAAAAATTGAAAAATAAGATTCAAATTTACTGATGCGCATTATAGGCCAGGTATAAAAGTGAGAACTTTAAAATAAAGACAAGATAAATATAGGAAAGAATATTAGACTTCTGCCTACATCAAAATACTGTTTAATTAAAAGAAATAAAATTCCTTTTGAACTTAAAGGATTGTAGTTTTAAAAGTATGCTATTTTTTATGAAATTTGGAATAATACTTCGAGTAATTGACTTCAAAACATAACTACATTAAGCACATTTATTGGAAGTTCCTTCGTCAAAAAGGGTGTTTGCGTTATACGGCGAATATGCCTAAAACTTAAAAACTGCATTTTGAATGTATAGGTGTGCATTACACGGTGGTGCACGTTATATGTCGGATTTTACGGTAACTAATCAGGATAGAATTATTTAAGTTTGATAACTGATTGTAAAATGTTTGTAATATTTCATAAACGTAAAATAGAAAGAAATTATTCCATAATTCTGTGAAATTGAAATACACATTATAATTGGATTCATTTGAGGATTTAAAACAAATGCGTGCGCTTATTTCTGATTAGAAATTTTCGTCCAATGTTCTCGAATACATCTTTTGAGAAAACGAAACATGTAATATTTAACACCAACGTTAAATTTAAGATATGAATCAAATTTTAAATTACATATATTCGTTTTATAACTATAATTAAAATTTAACTTCGATCCACTGCAGTTATTTCTATGACCCATAAACATATTTCTTTGTACAGATAGAATTTAGTACGAAATGATTTTAAAGGATTCAAATTTTATTTTGTAAAAATTTCAAATTCACAAATAATTTACAAATTAATAACTGGTTGAAATTCGTGAAATTTGAATTCGGCCATTTTGCACTACTTTAGCAGTACTTATTTTACTCAACAAATCCAGAACCGAGAACCATTATTCAAAAGGCACTTGTAATTAATGCCCTCTGTACTATGGCTAAAATTTTATTAATGCTTCATGTTCGCTTTGATTTCGGTTTTTATTGCAATCATTGAGTATGGCACACTTTAATACTGAGTGAGTGAAATTGTTTATAAACATCTAACCCCAGTGCTTCTCAAACTTTCTACCCTCGCGACCCAATTTTCAATCATAACTTTCATCGCCCCCCCCTTACATACATTAATAATGTATTGAATTCAATAATAATATACTTTGATGTTCATCTACAATACAACTTTAATTATAAACCGTACAAATTATCGAGATAAGTATTAAATTTGTATACAATTTCATGACGTGCCCATAGAGTTACTGGTAATTATTAAACTTGTTCTTGACTTAGTACTGTTAAATTAATTGTGAAATATATGGCGCAGTACCGACACATTAATAAGTGTATTATATCAATGTAAATGACTCTACCTCTAAGCCTTGCTTTTTATTCTTTCACATGGTATAGAGCAGGATTGGATCTGGTGATAGAATTTATGTTTATATTCTTTGTTTTTACATTGCTAAAAACAATTTTTCCTTTTCTATAGTCTCTCCATATTCTCTATTTCTCTATAATAATTCAAACAAATTAAAAAGAAACAATGCTCAATTTTATTTGTTTTAAAAAAATCTAAAAAAAAAAAAAAAAATCTACAGTTATCAAACTGTTACTCATAAAAACAGCTAGGATATAAAATATTTAGAAAAAAAATATGTAGCAATAAACTAAAAAAAACTACTAAGAATGTTTATATTTAAAACTAATGTTGCCAATTAAAGCGAAGAATGCATTATTATTCATTTGATTTCATTCATATATGCCGTGTGTTAATAGCTTGTTTTTGTACGCATAATGGTTAACATATCTAAAAGTAATATTAGATATTTATATATAAAGGGTATACATTGCTAATGTCTGTAAAATGTAAACATTAGTTAATATCACTTGCTTTCATTATAATTTCAAGAAGAATATTTTGTTACAATGGATGGCAGTTTAATCATGGTAAAAGCATGGATGTTTAGTAGAAATATATTTAATATTCCTGGTAAATTTCGAATATATTATATATTGATCAAAGTTTATATCGATGCAGTGCTTCTCCAAGTTTGAATATTCGCAACCCAATAATAATTCATAATTTTCATCACCCTTCCCCCGTACAATAACAATGTTTTGCATTCAGTAATACCATGCTTTGACGCTAAAACTACGAGACATTTTTAACTTCTTACATGCCACCGGCGTGTATAAACGTTTCACTTAGCCAAAGATTTGAGTTAATGAACGTATATATACGTCTTTCTGAAGTACGATCTTCCTTGTGCATTGCTATACATAAAGTTATTCCGAAGGCTTTGGAATGCAATAAAATAATTTTGACAATGTTTACGAAGGATTTACTTATTTCAGATTTTTTATTTTTAATTCCTCCCCCCCCCAATGCATCACGTACGTGCACCTAAGTGGAAAACGGTTGGTATTGGGGTGCGAATCACGTAACGTTTAATCTGCAGTTAAGGGATTAATTATAAACCGAACAAAAAAATTACTAAGATAAGTGTTAATTTTTGTATGTAATTTTACATATGACAAGCCCATGGAAGATCACTGGTAATTAGTTTAAACTTGTTCTTAACTTAGTGTTGTTAAATTAATTATCAAATACATTGTGTAGCACTGATATATTTATGAGTTTATTATATTAGTGTACATGTTTATTTTATTTCTTATTTTGCCAGAATGTATTTTGTTTGTTTACTTTCCATGAATTAATAATTTTCTTAAATAATCTTTTATTTTCGATTTTTCAATATGCTCGTGCTAAATTATGAAAAATGGCTAACGAAATAAACTATCATTTTTGTTTAATAAATAGAACACTCTTTTAAATTAATGAATAAATAGATTTAAAATTGTAATTTATTGCAACATTTTTTTTTATTATTAAAAGGAGGAGTTGTAAGTATTGAGGAAAATTTTTAGGTAAAAGAGACCTTTTTTAATCCAAGCTTAATGCTTGTCATAAGACACATATATTCATAATTATTTTTGTAAAAATTATAACTTTTATGTCCTTATCATGAAATAAAATAAATGTAGATTTAATGTAAAATCCAAATTATTTTTTAAATAAATGTTATATATAAATGCACTAAACTAAAAGCAATTTTAATCTTCAAATAAATGTGGAAAAAGTCAAGCACAGCAAAATACGAGTAACAAACTAAATTTAGCTTAATCAATACTATTTTTCTGTTGAAAGTGAACTAAAATAAAAAAATAAGTTTACTTTCAGCTAATAAGTACTTTCAAGTTTCCAAAGTAATGAAATTTCGAAGATGAAAAATTATTTCAAACGTAAAGCAACAACAAAGCAAATCTGCTCAACATAATTAATCAACGCATAGTATCATAAATTCTTATATTTTAAGGAAAATCTTGTAATAATTTGTATGCTTTTAAGTTAGAAAGTTAAAGTACATTTTTAAAATTTTGAGTCATAAAATTCTGGTTCTTGTCTCCATCAGTTTTAAATTAAATTCAAGGTGTTCCTTCACTATTTTTGGCTTTAGATGTGTGATTTATGTATCGCATATTTATCGCCCAACGACATTGAAAGGTACATCAGTCACTGTCAAAATCAATTATTTTCGTATTTTATTACTTTTTCTGTAGAGTAAAAAAAAAAAGTTGTATAAAACTATTACAAAATAAACTTCTTAAGTCTATCAATTGCTTATGTGAATACCATAAATTTAATTTCTACTTTAAATTGCTGTTTTGATTGGCTACGGTTAATGTTTTTTTTTTAATATCTTGAAAAAATAAACTCAAAGATGTTTTTCAGTACTCATTTTTTTCCCATTTATTTATTCTTTACGCTTAAAACTTGACTTTTTAGAGGAAAGTATCATTAAAATCATTAAACAAACATAGAATTGATTTTTGAAGTGGCGCATATCCGATAGGACAGAACTTGTGACCTATGGACCCGAAGCCAAGTAACATGACCACTAGTCAAAAGTGATCGCACTTATCCAGAGGCTGTTCCTCGCTTAAGAAGATACCTCTACAGTTCTCCTTCAGCAGTGAGTCGGTGGATAGGTGAACGATTTTTGTTATGGTGAGTGTGTGTAGCATGTGAAATCTTGCTGTTAATTAGAGGTGTTGCGTCAAGTGGGCATGAGGACTTCGGTTGTTGCGTCAATGGGACCTGACGACTTTGGTTGCTGCTTCAAGTGAGTCTGACGACTTTGTTGCGTCAAGTTATTCTGACGACTTTGGTTGCTGTCGCAAGTGCGTCTTACGACTTTGATTGCTCTTGGTGCGGGTTGATGGCACCACAACAAATCAAAGGATTGCGTTTTTATTAATTCAGTCAAGGTTACCAATGAAGTGACGCATTTCCGATATGGCCGAACCAACGACCTATGGAACTGAATCCAAGTAACATAACCCCTAGACAAAAGTGATCAATCTTGTCAGGTGGTTGTTACTAGCTCAAGAAGATACCACTACAATTTTCATTTTGAGATATGAACAGAAATATGACTGTCAATAAAAAAAAGAAAGCAGAAACTTTGCAATTTCTCTTTCCAAGGTTTTGCAACAACGCCAGTATCCAGCGCTAAATGAGGCGTATTCGGCTACACTTCTATATAACATGTCATTTGTCTGTCTTTGTAGTCGTTGGAGTGTAGGAGACCATTCAACGTGGCAACTCCATTGCCAATCTGCACCAGAAGGAAAGGTGGGTGGTGATTCCCTTTTTGTTTTGGGATAGTATGACACCTGTGCTGAATTCTAGCTATCCCTTCCAACACTATACCCTCAACGACGAACACTCTAATGGTTGACATCAATAGACAGCCCGAACTTCCGACGTCAGATAAAGAAGTTCTTTCCTTTTTGAAGTGTTTTATCCATTCGCAGATCTTGCTTAGCGATAAACGGCTGTCACCAAACTACATTTGTACGTGACGAAAAACTTCCAAAGATTTCGCCCCTTCTTCAAACAAAAAGCGAATCACTGTCCTCCTTGATGCAAAACGACAATAGATCTGCCAAGTTGAACGGTCTACTACACTCTAACGATTACAAGGGAAGACGAATGACACGTATAGAAGGGTTTCAGAACCCCTCCCCCTCATTCAGCGCTGGATACTAGCGCGGTTGCCAAACCTTGGAAAAAGAAATTGCAAAAGTGTCTTTACTTTTTGACTTACCCTCGTAAATTCCTGAAAATCAGAGATCTTAGTTAATAGTTTAAGTATGATTTAATCAAAAATATCTAACTTTTATTTGCAAATATGTTTGATTATTCAAATCACATTAATGCTTTCAAACCAATGAGAGAAAATTTTTAAGTGACTAAAACTTTGTCTACACACTGTTATGTAATTTATACCGTATTGATGTTTTAATATAAATATATTGCATGTTTAAATACTTCTACTTTTTTTTTTCTTGAAATTATTTACTTTCTTTTATTTAATCAAAAAAGTCGCGTTCTTCCTTATGCAGAAAAAATAGTGCTTATAGTACTTTTATTGCTAGTATTATAACAAGTGATTGATTTAAAAATTACATGTTTAAAAGATGTGGATAATTTTGAAAAAAAATATATAACGAAACATTAGTAATGAATATAACTTACTTGGGTATACCACCACTAAGACCGTCACATTCATACATTTCTAGATTTTTTTCTATTCTTCTGTTATTATAGAATGGAAGTAACAATGATTCTATGTTATAAAATCTGGTGCAAATAGCATTAACTTAATGGAAGATAAGTAATTAGAAAAGAGAGAGAAAAATAGATTTTTAGAATATTCTTGAATTTACAGGGAGAAAAATATATTTATTGTCTTTGTTTTTAATCAAACAATAAACTATAGTTACATTTTTTATAAAGAAGGAAAATGCAGTACATAACTTTATTTTGTTATTTATGATAAAAATAACATATTTGAGAGAGACATTGAAATACTATAACCGATGATTTTTTTTGTCTTGAAACGTATTTTTTTTATATTAGATATCGACTACTTAAATATTTTTTATTTGTTTTTTCTGTTCAGATTTTTAACAGTGCCTACATTTTTCACCTTGTTTATTTGAATCTGGATATTTTTCTCTTGTATTCTTTATCACACATTCAAGCGCATAAAAAGGTTTACACATACATACAAAATACTAAAGAAAAGGAATCCGCGGACTTTTTTTTTTAAAAAAAAAAAAAAGGAAGCCAAAGGGCTTATGCACAAAAATGGTTCGTATACTAATTCACTAGAAAGATGCAAATTCAATTCAATTCCTAAGTTTTAATTCAGAATGTTTTCAAATACGGCATGTGAATTAAGCCTGATTTACATTATGAAAATAATTTTCTTACATCAAATGACAGTTTTATTTAATTTTAGTACTCGTGTTCTTTTAATGTACATTTGCATTAATATTTGAGTACTAGATATGAATATTTTCTAAAATTCTGTTGAATACATACAGGCACCTAAAACACACTTAAGAAAACTTTATATTTTAGGAATGCAGTCCTAAACGCTCTAACAAAAATGTAGAAATAAAATATTTGTTTGATAAAGTAAATAAAATCTAACCTCCCATAATACATAATGGACACTACCTTCGCAGGAAAATAATGGCGCAATTTGTTGCAAAAGCAAATATATATATATATATATATATATATATATATATATGTGACTTGGTCCATGTCTTGAACAGATAAGAACATAAGTATGTACAAATGGAAGATTTTAAGATTTATTTTTTTCAAGAAAATGGCACGTGGCGCCAAGATCACATTTAGAACTATGTCACTAATACGAAGAATCTGACATCGTACACTTTATTAAAGTGCAACAAATTAAATGGGCAGGCAACGTCATTAGAATGGCTGAAAACCGCAGAGCTAAAAAAGTCTTTTATGTCCAACTAACTGGCACACGGAGAAAGTACAGGCCAGATCCATGATGGATTGATGGCTTACAAAAATTCTTAATAGTTTTGAGAACTAAAAATTGGATAACACAAGTGGGAAGAAAGCTGGTCCAGTAAAGAGAAGGCCTAGGTCAGGGGTGGCGAACCTTTTTGGATCAACGTGCCATTTTTTCTAAAGAAGTGTTTAGTGAAGTATAGACCTACCACCTAATAATTTTGACTTGTGATTATTTAGAAAATAATATAACTAAATACTAGCAACACAAAACTCTTTATTTACTACGAAAAAATACATTTTGCACTGTATAGATGTAAATGTTTTAGTTATATAGGTAATTCAAATTAAAATAACATTAGTGTGACTTTGTTGTTGCAGATTTAATGATATAAATAACTTATATTAGGTTTGTAAGATGCTACTTTTTTAGAATGCACGCTTACTTCGAGTCATATGCCAAACGGTTTCTAAGAAATTAATTATTTTTGCTGTGGTTCACTTTTTTTGACACGAGGATTTATGATTTTTTTCAAAATGCCGTTTTACAGACGATGTTCTGCATACTATTATTCCAGAACATAAAACACACGCCGCTTTGTTGCCTTTACTAATAATGCCATGTTTCTCAGTCCACCAAATTTTAAATTCTCTATTACACTTACTATATTTACTTTTTGTTCTTTTGTTGAAATAGCCATGTTAAATGACAGATAAAAATCGTATATATAACACAGATAAACTTTAAAATACAGTTCTGTTAATAAAATTTATGCTATGCGTAGACAAACTTTACATCATAAGCAATTGTAGTCTACGACGTAACAAAGGCAAGACAAAAACAAACGAGTGTGCTTCCCGCCACCCCGCGACCGATCCCCGCCTTTGTTCGTAATACTTCATAATGAACTTTGAAATTTTGAAATAAAATACAAACCATTTTGATCACTGACGTGACAAAAATACTGTATCGGGTGCCACCAATGGCACGCGTGCTACTGGTTTGCCATTCCTGGCCTAGGCCCACCCTGTACAGTCAAGGCACTAAGGAAGGATCTAAGTAAGAAATGGAAATTTATTGACTGCACGTATTTCCAGTAGATTAATGAACTATTTGTAAGATTAAGCATTCTGAAAACATTGTATTCAATAGAGATATTTTTGTACAATGGCTGTCGAACCACTGAGGAAAGAAGGTCTGATTGCCAAAAATAAATAAATAAATATACAGTGTCTAAATTTATATAATGTAGACTAAATATCCTATATTCGACCACTTGATTTTGTTTGTTCTAAATTATTACTGACAATGTAAATAATTGTTTCATACAAAAGAATGGTTTAAAAATTTGAGGCTTTATTCTGTTCTAAAGACAAAGTGTATCGTTCAAAATTTATATGCGAAACATAAATGTTTGACATAAATTATCCCCCCTTCCTTTAATGGATGAAAAATAAATAACAGCATCATGGAAAACCAGTTGTTCGCGTTGTTCTACGACTAATTTAAATTACGAAACCACAAAATAAGCTTCATTCATCAATGGGGGTCAATGTTTTCTTTCCAGATGAATGATGATTCTTCTTTGCGTCGAATTCTCGATATCGATTATCTTTTCAGAAAATGGTTTCGTGTACCGCATTCGAAATGTGCAAAGAGAAGGAAACATATTGTGTTACTGATAAATGAGTGTGATGAAGTGTCGTGATTTATTGTGGTGCCATCTGAGTTTCCGAATTAAAGAATACTGAAAATAGCTAATTTTTCTTTATGAGTCTCTCAGATACTATATCTAAAGATTGTATTGCAACATAGACCAGGAATATCCTTTCATTTTAGGAATTAAAACGCTAACAAGTTGTCAAAATATTTTAAAGCCACAGTTTTGATACGTACGTGTTAAACAGTCGACCCATTTCGTCATATCAAAAGTTTTCGCCAAATTGCGCCATATGTAGCCAATAGTGGAAAACAGTTCCCAGACATATTCAAATACAATGATGATAATAATGACAGAATTTGGCAACATTTTTTGAATTGGGGACGTCTTTTGATGAGACGAAATTGATTGACGGTATAATACGTTAGCATCACAGTTTTTAACGACAAACTAGAGGAAATATATTTAACCTTAGCTGTATTGAATGCTTATATTTCTCGGAAAATATATATAAATTCATAAAATAATCTCCTGTATGTTAGATTCCTTGAACATCATGTTTTGATAACCAATATTGTTTTAGGTTTTTCAATCTCGACATCGAATTTATCAGATAAAGCAATATCATCGATTATATTTCCATCAGTAATACAGCTGATAGTTTCCCATTATTGATAAAACTATCGTTGCTAGTGTTATTGAAATTCTACATTCAGTATTAGTGGTGATGATGGCTCAGAAGGTATGGATACAAGACGAAACGATTGCATCACAGAACTCGAAAATATTTATTGTACAAGTAGAAACTACTATTTGAAAGCCCTGATTATATATTTAAATGTGGTTTGCATAAATATTAGAGATTCCACACAAAAAAGGGTCAAAATAAGGTGTCTAAGTTGGATTCACATTCAAAAAATATGAAAAAAACAAAGTATATGATATTTAAACAAATATCTTATCAGACATTCATTTTGTCTTATAAACCATAAAAAATATTTTAGTATTTTTTCCGTTTAAATTATTGCCGCTATCTGGTAGTATGCTATATCGTTTTCAAAATCTTGTCTAACTATTATATTTGACGAAATATGAGAGTCTCCACTTAACAAAGATTTATTTAGTAAATGCAATTGATTATTCCACAAAATCTCTCTCTCTACGTATATATTATATATAAATGTGTGTGTGTGTAAAGATAATTGAATTAGATCTAAAATAAAATCCCATATTTACCATTTAACTTTTATTTTCCGTTACATCTTCAAGTCTTAAATTAAACACCCAATTTTATTTCTCCGAACAGACAGTCCAGACAGAACACTTTTAATTACAGAACATTATTTTCTATAGTCTCTATATGTCATTCTTAACTTTCAAGTAGAACAGATAAACTAAAAAGAGTACTTAACAGTTCTGGACATAAGTATTCAGCCCAATTAAAACTTCACTCGAAATCCTTTTTCTCTCAGCGATAGACGTACAGATTGCTCGCTGAATAAAACTGTTTTTAAAAAGCTTGATGCTGACTTGAAACATTACATATATATATATATCTGGGGGGGGCCCGATTTTGGCCTGGTTTCAAATAAATAATTCATTTTTTTTTTGCCTTAGAATTCAAATGTTTTAACAAAGATAACAATATTGACTATACCAAATTCACTCTAAAAATTACACAGTAATCATTTGAGTAATTTCCAGATGATATAATATTTGCAAAGAATTAGATATAGTTACACACAAAAAGCAACATATTTTTTTTCGATTTATTCAGATATAAATTTATATTACTAATTCAAATAATATATAGAATCTTTTGGAACATCTCACGGTAAATAATAATTTTAATGTTATAATCAGGAAATTCTTGTACAGTACGTAGAATGTACTTTTATCAAATCATATATTTAATGAACAAAGAATTAAAATAATTTATCAGCTAATATATATATATATATATATATATATATATATGTGTGTGTGTGTGTGTGTGTGTTTGTGTGTATAAAACGTTCGAATTATAAAATTGATGAAGTAAAGCTAATGCAACATTTTAATTAACTATTGCCTTTTTACAAATCAGATTGAAATGGCTCGACATTCTATAAATGTAAACGAATATTAAGAAAATTCTTTAATAACATAAATACACATAGAATCACAGTTTTAATAATATGTATCAAGATGATCTTTATTGTAATTTATGTCGGTTATAAGGCTATTTTTCCTGCAAGAAATTTCAATCCGTGAACATCCATTCAAATATTTAACCTTTTATCTAGCCATTTTTTTACCCAAAATGTTTATCAAAGGCACATTTTCTTATTGAATAAGCTAAACACCATACTTAATTGAGTTAAAAAATGAAAGAATTTTATTTTAATTTTAAATTTTAAAGTTTTTACCCCATTTTTTATTTTATAACTGTGCAACACAAAAATCCTTTAATATTTACTTTTTGCAAGTGCCCTCTGCATGCTTTGAAGAATAGTTCATATATCTTAGAAACATTTTCATGTCCATACATCTTCAAATGATTGAAGGATTTGTATTGTAAGTGTGCTTGCAAGCTTGTGTACATTTTGAATCATGGTGTAATACAAAGTGTTACTTTGCAATAAGGACAAAAAAATTGCATCTTCTTTTCGGATTATCTTTCCATTTTCATTTCTTTTTAAGTGACAAACTACACGTTGTCTTATTTAAGGAGTTTTTTCCTCAATCATTTGGTCATTAGGATCAAATCTAACTTCTAGCAGTGTGCTTTACCCTCCTTTTTGCAGTAGAGGGCCTTTAAATTCCATATTACAATGCGAAAAAAGCGGAACAAATTCTTTCTGTAATATTTCTTCTTATTATTTAATAGTTTCAAACTTTTAAAAACCTTAATATAAATGAGTGATTCATCTGAAGAATAATCCAGATAGAGTCAGTAAACAGTTCTCTGAATCTCTACTTGAATTTAATTAATCCTTTCACAAGAAAGAGTTTTTGCTGTCTGTTTTATTCACAATTTTGCGCCTGTCGGAATTCAAAGGCCCAAATTCAAAGGTCCGAATGTCTAGATTTTTCATTCCCACCTTCTCCACTAATGAAATGCATGATGAAAAGCCTTTCAGTGCCTTAAATAAAATACATCAAAAAACTAACACTAACTAATTCCTTCTATAAGAATTAAAAATACGCACAAATCAAAGAAAGAATAAAGAAAATATCAGAGCCGGTACATTGTACGAGCAAACCAGTTAAGGGCTCAACTCAATTGTGTAAAGTATTGTATTTATCTATTGATACAAAAAAAGTGCTTTCAACATAATAATAATTGGTAGAAACAATAGCGCGAAAAAATTATACAAAGTTTTAGTTACCGATATTTTTTGTATGAATTTCTTTATGAACTAGTTTCTTAAAAAAGTATTATTATGCAACCTTATTTTAATTTTAACTGAAGTATATCAATTATGGTTTAAATTTTTTTGCACTGGATTGATGTAATGTGGATTTAAAGAATTATGTGTCAAATGAATAAAAATAAAGACGTACAATAATTGCATTATATATAAGTGGACTTTTGGGCTGAAAATAAACAGTCAGATGGAAAATTTTTAAGAAATGAATTTAAAAATATTCACTCTAAGTCATTTTAGAACATTTTAAAACCAGTAAAATCATACAAAGAATTCATATTTTACAGTTTTAACGAAAGAATAATTATACAAAATTTTGCATGTAAATATTTCGCCTTATGTATTTCATAACTTGTTCACAATACAATAATTTATACAATTCTAACCAGAAAATGACAATGCATATTTTAAAAAAATCCTCCCAAATGCTTATGGTTTTGTGCATTAGTACTTAATATCAAAACAATAAAGGCTATTAGACACATCTGCTGGAAATTGACCATTTATAGAAATGTAAAAGCAATCGGTTTTACCCCTTTCTTAAGTACATGATGATGATTCCATCTCAACACACTCTACAGAAACCTACTCTTCTGGTGGCAGACGACGAAGCAGAACGGTTGTCATGGAAACTGCATCACAGCGTGGCCATTAAGACATCGATTTTTTTTTTTCATTTTGTTGTTTTGGCAACAGTCAGAATCGAGTGCCGGATATGACGTCGTCACTCGATTGAAGCAGTTTTGTCTAGACTTTTGTTTCTTGTTGGCAGGCGTGTTGAGGTGTTTTCGAGTAGCGCTGTCGCGTTTTATTTTAATGAGCTTGTTAAGGTGAGGTGTTTGCGTAGTTTATTTTCGACGCTTATATTTCCGGGGTTTTGATTTTTATTCTTGCCCTGATGGGAGGAGATTGCGAGCAATTTTGTCCTGAGTGACAGTCGGGTCGTTGAATAATCTCTTTATTTGTGAGTAATGAGAGTGGGTTTTTATTTTAAAGATGCATGTTTCAGGGAATAAAAAAAGAAATATTTTAACCAAAGAAATCATTTAGAGGGTCTTTGACTTTATTGCTTTATCAGTAATAATGAAGTGGAAAATGTTTAAATCATTGTTAATTTCAGAATTAATTGCTTATGAAATTCAATAAAGGTTTGTGTTTGTTTGCTTACTTTATTTCTTCTAAAAGATTCACAAAAATGAACTTACTTTTGCCGGGATTCTATTTTCCAAGATGTTCCACAGTTGTTACTTAATATTTTATTCGTATGCGATTAAAAAGAAAATAAATTGTCTTAATCAATTTTGGATATTACTTAAAGTGCTATAAAAACATTTTAACTGTCAAAAATAAAAATTCCTTTAAATCAAGTTTTACTTTAAGGGGAGTTGAAAATCTCTCTCTCTTTCTATACTGACAATGTTAAATTAGATATTTTTGATGAACCGTTTCTCAAAATCTGTTATAAATACAATCTTTTAACTTTTCATAGAATTAAAGTACACCTTTTTCATTATACTGACATGAGTTTTCAGATGATTTTGAATATTTTAATAAGTAATGAAATATTTTGTCAAACATTGCGAAATTTGACCCAGTTTTCACATAAAAAATTTGTAAAAAATAATTTTTTGAGTTTTTTAAAAAAAGCTCATTTCAGTATATATTAGCCATCATTATAAATATATCATAAAAAAATTACATACCTGTGAAAAGTAGTTTCCCAGAAAAAGTACATCGAACATCAAAATTTACATTTTGTGATAAATTGATTTTTATGTATACAGTGAGACTTCTATTTGGCAAGGAAAAAGATAATAAAATGCTCAATTTACAATAAAAGATACATGTTTTGGTTTATATTAGACATTAAAAATTTAAGCAAAAATCAAGTACTTTGTTTACATTTTTCATCATTCAAATGGGCGTGGCTCAGTTTCAACGATTATTTAAAAATAGGTTTTAAGGGCTTCTAATTGCCCTAGAGGTTAAAGTAAGGTATTCCGAGAAAAGTTGAAATCCATACATTTTAAATATGTAAAAATTTCAATTTGTCAAAAAAAGTAAGATTTTAGCTTTTCAGCGCTTCTTAAGCAAATTTAAAAGGAAAAAAAAATCGTGTTTTATTTTTCAATTACTACCTTAAGTATTCAATTGTCTTTCAAACGAATGTATCTACAACAAGAATATTAAAAACATATTTCCTTACACAATCAAAGTTGAAAAGAATATTCTTTGGTAACAATGGATAATTAAAACTTTGCTTATAGCAGAAATCGTGAAGAAAGGTTTTACTACTTTAAAAAAAAACGCGTGACTTAAACCGATTCTTTAAGTATTAAGTTAAAATTTTAAGATAAGATATTAAGTCAATAATTAAGTTAAAACTATATACCAATACTAACCTCTCATTAATTTTTGAATTATCATATTTAAAAATGCCTTGTAATATACTTAAGACTATTCTGGCTGTTGATGATATATCCGTTTATTACACTACTACTTAACGGTTTGAAATTTTAATAAATATGAAGTTTAGAAAATAAATTGGTTCATAATGTAATGAGTAGTAAAACAAAAAGTGCTATTTTCCATAAATCATTCACAAAGTGATATTAATCCTTGGTATTTTTTTTCATTTATCATTATTTGTCAATTTTTTATTCACATAAATTTATTTACGTCTGTCCTATTAAACAGCGAAAACAATCTTAGTAATGATATCTTGAATTATTTTTCTATTTACCCAGAAAAGCATATATTTTTCTACTTATTGGATTATTATTATACTGATTTGAATAAAGAATTACCAAAAGCATTTTTTGAAAAAAAAAATTAATTTCCGATTTTGATTTATTTTAAGAACTAATAAATGAAAATAACTGAACGTAAACTTTTCTTCAGATATTACAAGGCTATTTAATAATTTTAAATACTGATTAAAAACTGTACAAATAATAGTGTCGCCCATCCGGTATAGTGGTTAGTGAAGCTGACTGCTGTGCCGTTGAGCATGGGTTCGAATCCCGAAGAAGACTAGTATGTTTGTAAATGTATAGTGCCTTCGTGGCATGGGGCATGTTTTGTCGTGTTTGCTTTTATAAAAGGCTTGAATCTTGGATGAGCATTAGGAGGTAGAGTTTTTTAAGGGTTCAGCAGAACTTGGGGAATTTTCAAATTTTATAAATACTATTGATGAAAGTACAGCTTCTTAACTTTGTAAATAACTTTATAAAGTTTTTAGAGTATATTTAAGTTTATTCTTAAGGAATACGGAAATACTATCCATATTTGTTGATTAATTGTTTAATTAAAGATGCTCTTAGAAGCAACACGAGATCTACATACTATCAAAGTTCCAGAAAAAGTTCATCTAAATGTTTTGAAATAGAAATCTTTATGGATCCTTTTTTTCAACATCGAACCTAGAGGGAAAGTTTTCTTAAAATTGAGTTTGGAAATTAAACGCAGAAGTTTTATGGGATCAATTTATATATTGAAATGCATCTCTTATTTTCTACAATAAAAGCACAACAAATCTTAATAAAATTTCTGTGACCTCTAAATTCACATTTTAAGAATAATTGCTTCAAAGAAGCTTGTCAAGTTATCCAGGAATTAGCGACAATTTTTTTTTTTTAAAAAAAGGGAGATATGGAGATTTGTTTGTGTTTTTTAAAATTATTTAGTACATTTAAAGAAAATAAATTAAAAAAAAGAAAAGAAATTTTTATTACAATATTTGGAAAATATTGGCAATTACATAAAGTAGGCCAACTCTGTACAAAACGTTTAAGAAAAATTCTCGATCTTTTCAATTTTAATGAGTTATTTTGCCATTCATTTTTGAAATGACCTTCAGGATAAAAGATATTTTATTTTTCACAAAATCTAGATCACTTTTTCTTAGTTATTATATGAAATTGAATAAAGAATCTGTGGTTATGTTCACATAAGTGATTGCAAATTCTGTAATAAAACAGTGATTGATATATCTGAAGGTCACTTCTAATATTATACAGAATGCACACAAAAAGTAGCAGTTAATAACTTTCAAAACTTTTTGAGCAATCGCAGTCCGCTTTTGAGCATTCTGTAAAAAACACATTTCGAGTAAAATGCATTTTAAAGTTTGGCATCTTGTTCAAAGTTATGGAATCTGCTTTTACTAAATCTCTTGTAGTTTTTGTTCTAGTGAATGGGAAATAAAAAGCTTGGTATTTTTATAAAGCTAATAAGATGGCCTATAAAATAAAATCATACAAAAAGTTGTCAATCTTTGAAAAAATTCACAATTTTAGGGTTGTCGAATATCTTTTAACTTTCACTGTTCTGCAAACTTTCAAAAATGTACTTTTGGATTTGAATACTGAGTGGAATCTGTACAGAATTTGCCTATAAGTCTTTAATACAGTTCTTCTCAAATTTTAATAATTTGCGACCCAATATCCAATTATAATTTTCATCGCGCCCCCTAGATACAATAACAATGAATTGAAATCAATTGTACAATACTTTGACGCTAAAGCTACAACAGTACTTTAACCTCTTAAGTGCCACCGATGTATTTAAACGTCTCGCTCAACCAAAGCGATATTTGCCCTAAATGTATATATACGTTTTTCCAAAGTGTGATATTTTCTGTGAACTGCTATCCATAAAATTTTTCCGAAGATTTGGAATGCAATAAAAGGTCCTAACAGTGTTTACAAAGGATTTAATTTTTTCAGAGGTTTTGCTTATTTACCCCTGTCCCCCCCCCCCCCAATGCATCACAAACGCCAGCCTAATTGAAAAACGGTGGCTTTGGGGAGTGAATCGTGTAACTTTTAATCGGTAGGTATTAATTATAAATCGTACAAATTATCATGATCAATATTAATATTTGGATGTAATTCCTTATATGACAAGCCCATGGGGTTACTAGTAATTGCTAAACCTGTTCTTAACCTAGTATTATTAAATTAGTTATAAAATACATGGTGCAGTACTGATATTTTTATCAGTGTATTACATCAGTGTAAATGTGTTTTTTATTTTTTATTATGTCAAAATATATTTTGTTTCTTTACTTTTTATAAATTAATAGATTTTTTAAATAATATTTTGTTTTTGACTTTTCAATGTGCTCGTGCCTCCCTCGTAGAGTTATTACGCCCCCCCCCCCAAGGAGGGTGCTCCCCACAGTTTAAAAAACGCTGCTTTAATAGGATAAATAAAAGTACAGAGAAGAAATAAATCTTGATGTTTATTTTGTTAAGTAGTATAAGGAAGTACAAGTTAGTAAGTATTTACACAAGTCATCATCCGCAAACTCTACATTATCTCAAGTAGAAGCCCATGATTTATCCCACAGAAAAATGATACTAATCCAATAAAGAAAAATCCGATCCTCTTTGAAATTTTTGCTTCTAGAGTATTTCTATCCCATCTGTTACTTTCCGGATTTCCCGTTGTAACAATAATACGATAAAGAACTTCGTCAAACACATGATTTTCTTTTTCTATTTTTCAGATGTTCCTTGTTTGATCCTTTATCCCATTCAATAAAAATTCTTTTAAGGTATCCACGTTTGCAACCGTGATTTTAGAAAAGTGCATAAATGGATAATTTTCATGATATTTAGTGTCACTTAGATTAGGATACGTGTATAAAAATGTTTTAAGGACATTATGATGAAAAAGTTATTTAAATACAAAATTTGGGCAAAAAATTAACTTAGAATAATCTTTTTTCAAAATCCCCTTTTATAAAAAATGCTTCTATAATAATAATATTTTGTGTGTGTGTTTATGTAAAGTAAAGACTTTTCCAGAGAGTCTGAACCAGGATTTCGAAGTAATTTACATTATTTTCAGAGTTACTACCCATTGAAATAATTATCGACATTTTTTTCCTAAAATTTCTCCCTTCTGATGTATTAAAATATGAATAAATCCACTTCTAAGTTGCATATTTCAAACAATTCTAGTTCAGCCTCTGTACAGAGGTCTGACCTATATACAGGCAAAATATTATTATAATAGAAGCATTTTTCATAAAAGGAGAATATTTTGAAAATGGGTCCTTCTATGTTCATTTTTTGTCAAAATATTGTACTTAAATAATTTTTTAGTGTAATACTATTCTTAAAACAACTTTATATACGTCTTCTAATCTAAGTGATACTAAATATTATAAATATTATCCATTTATACGCTTTTGCAAAATCACTGTTCCAAACGTAGTCGGATACCTTAAAAAACGCTTATTGACATATCTCGCGAAAATCGTTTATTTCAGTTATCTGAAAACTTTAATTACATAGAGTCGTATGTAAAACATTTTTGAGTTAATAACTTTGCTAATAATATTTAAACAATTTTGAATGCACTTATTCATTTAATACTGCTTTAATCAAATAATTTTACTTTAAATGAAAGCTTAAAGAGCTGTATTTGATTATTTATTTTGTATTGTTTACTTATAATTAACTTATGCTTTCAAATGTATAAAGACACGATTAATCATTTTAGACTGAACATTAATCGGTTATATTATAATTACATTTTGTTGCATTCAACATTTTCTTTGTATTTATTTTACTGTAATCCGGTAAATTTATTATAGTCTTGCTTTCTCGTGATTAAGTCGAAAACTCAAGTTTTGAAAATATTGTGTAAATTTGAAATTGTTTAATTTTCATTATTTATAGCAAATTCAATTCGATTTTTTTACTGAATTATAATGAATCAAAATTTCATATAATAAGGTATGTAATTTAAATTTCTGTAGGCACACTAGGAGGGTATTGTTTTGTTTATCTACAAATGTCACCAGACCAAATCTCAAATGTCTGATTTTACCAGCAATATATTTAATTCCAGAAATGTGTTTTAAAATTGTTAAAATTCTTTTATAAGTTATATTGGATTGAAGAAAGCCTATTAAGTAATTAACCAAGACTTTATTAATTTATAGATGCATCATAGTAATTTATATGCAATTAGGTATTCAAGAAAACTAATTTAACTATTGAGAATTTTGCAATAGTTAAGAGGTTGTCATGCTTATCTCTCAACTGTTTATCTAACCGTTTCTGCGTAATTTCTCTGTTATTAGCATGTCTTGGAAACAATCGGTTTTTCTACTTAAAAGTTTTGCACGTGAAAGTGGGCGCAGTGAATATGATTTTCTGATGTCACTGATGTAAATACCTTTTTTTACAATGAAATCATAATAAAGTATGATTGACGCGTGTAATCACAGCAAGAAAGAGTAAATTTTATCGCTTAAGGTATCCGACTACGTTTGGAACCGTGATTTTAAAAAAGCGCATAAATGGATAATTTTCTTGATATTGAGTGTCAATTAGATTAGAATACATGTATAAAATTGTTTTAAGGACATTTTGTCAAAAAAAATTATTTAAATACAATATTTCGGCAAAAAATTAACTTAAAATAATTTTTTTTTCCAAATGTTCTCCTTTTGTGAAAAATGCTTCTATTATAATAATATTTTATCTGTATATAGCTCAGACCTCTGTACAGAGGCTCAACTAGAATGTTTAAAACATATAACTTAGAAGTGGGTTTATCCATATTTTACGACAACAGAGGGGAGCAAGTTTAAGTAAAAAACGCCAACACAATTATTTAAATTGGTGGTAACTCTGAAAATAATGTGAATTTTTCAAAAAATCTAGTTGAGCCTCTGTATAGAGGTCTGAGCTATATACAGGCAAAATATTATTATAACAGAAGTATTTTTCACAAAGAGAGAACATTTGGAAAAAAGATTATTCTAAGTTAATTTTTTGCCAAAATATTGTATTTAAATAATTTTTTTTGTCAAAATGTTCTTAAAACAATTTTATACATGTATTCTAATCAAAGGGACACTAAATTTCATGACAATTATCCATTTATGCGCGTTTTTAAAATCACGGTTCCGAACGTAGTCGGATACCTTAACATACGAAATATATTGTTTTATAATGCACCGTATTTACTTGAATCTAAGCCGTAATCGATTCTAAGCTACACCTAAAATTCTCTACACGTTTTTCTAAAAGGTTCATCGATTTACTTCAGAAATTTTCAAGAAATTTTTTAATGAGAATAATAAGTTAATAATTGATTTATTTTTCCAGTACTGAAAAATTTCAGTAGCGTACATGAACCTATAATTACTCTAACCGTCAGTATCGTGTTCCGAAAATGATTCCTTACTCCCCTTGCCACAACTGATATCGGAATCGGTGCCGTTGTCGCCATTTTTCCACACGATGTCGTCTTTCTTGCAGCAAAAATTATATAATTTTGTCTACCCCATTGAAGAATATTTGTTTCATCCGTACCAAATTTTCCGTGGTAGTTGCTCTGTTTCCGTTTTTTTTTTTTGCATACAAATTTCCCTCCATCTTCATACTTGCCTCGTATTGAACTCATTTGGATGGTGCTATTACCGATATCTTTGATATTCAATAGATTAAAAGAAAATGTATGCACACAAAAATTTCATAAATACGAACAAACAACGATATTTAGGATAGACTGAATACTGGAGAATTTTCGAGAATACTGGTTACATTTTTCCTGAAGCCAAGAAAGAATTCGTTAGAAAAATTTACTGGCGCCACCTGTTGGGGCTAAATTTAACTTCGTCAGAAATAATGCAGAAAACATTCGAAATTAAAAAATAAAATTTAATTAATGAATTAATATTTGAAAAAACTGTATTAATGCCGAGTGCAATCCACTACAAGTTTGAAAAATGTATCTGAACTTCAGTGGATAAATAAAATGAAATTTATTAATGATTAAAAATTTGAACAATATATATATATATATATATATATATATGGAGAGAGAACTAATAATATGAATTGTAAAATAACCGATAATTTAGTACAGAAACGGTCTTGCTAATCAGTTGATCACATTATTTTTTTTCATAATGTCAACATTATCATAAGTATCTTACAACTTATTAAAACAATGAAACATCCATCAATTAAAAATATCTTTATTTTTTACATTAAGTTTATTTCCAACAAACTACTATGTAACTCCACTTACTCTGTAAAGTAGATGTATATATCCGCTATAAACGCTACTCCTTCAAAATATTCTCTAAAAGAATTTCTGAATTGGCGGTTTGTGATTGGCCAAAGTTATATGATGGGTGTCACTCAGTTTAATTAATCACATTCCACTTTCAGTTAACGAAAGTAGAGTGCGATTGATTAAAATTTATTACCCTACTTTCAAATCATTAGACTCATGTATCAACCCAAGTTGAACGAAGGCGTCCTTTCCAGATGAATTAATTTTATTTTAACAAATTTAACTATATCTTAAGAACGAGGGTGTATCACATTTAAATGATAAAATGCTTTTATTTATTAAAATTTCAATAGATAAGCATTGTCAAAATGAATTATATTAAAAAATTCATAATTAAATAAGGCTTTTAATAATATTGTTACGAATTTTGTATAATTAATGCTCTTAATTCCATCTTAAAATTGTATAAGTAATTTGTATCTGGATGTGTGTGTTTAGTAGTTTAATATTATTTTTGTCGTACTTATTTTATGATGAAAATTGTAAAATTCACAGGCAACATCATTACTTACATTGTAATGATGTTTCAATGAATATTGGCGAAATATTGGAGATACAACTAAGTTGGCATCATTTTTGGTGATTTGGTTGCAAACACATGGATACGTCTGGGGATTACTGGAGAAATCTATATCATCACGATGTATGACGCATTTTGTGTTTTCGATTAACACTGGAAGGTAATCTCACATACTATAAATAGCAGTCGCTTGCCGCAACTGATTAAGTATTAGTTCAATTTTTGAAGAGTTAGCTAGCAAGGGATTGCTTGCGGATAATATTTATCAATACGTACTTGTATTTTTAAACACTGATAATAGTGTCTGACCACTGTAGAAGTAGTGAAAATGTTCCGGGACATTGAGCTACTTTTACACCTGTATCCTGTATTTCTAACGATTGTTTTTAGGCAATAAATTCCATCGCTATTAAGAAACTGTTTTGTTTTTTTCTGACAGATATCATTAAATCCACTAACCCCAATAAACGTAATAATGTTATACAATATTATAAACAGAATAACTAATTCCCAAATACTATTGAAGGTCAATCTATTAATTGCATTTGTTATTTTTCTTAAGTATTATTTTGTCATTCAGCAAAATTTTTCGAACAAATCGTATACATTTATGATCTATTTCTGCAAGGTAGCTAACTCTCAATAAAAATAAAACACAAACAGGTAAAATAAAACATTTATGTCGTAATTTTTTTTCTTCCAATCTTCTTAAGTTTTTCCCGATTTCTTAGAAGATTTTTAAATAAGAAATAAATAAAACATTAATTATTAAAAAAAAGTGTTTATCTGGGAAACAGTGATGTAAGAAGCAATAAAATAAATGAATAGAGAAATTTTGAATTAAAAAGAAAGATACAGAACATCAAGCATAATAGTAGGAAAAATAATTAAACTACAAATCAGTTAGAATGTTTGGAAAATAAGAAAAAAAAAAAAAAACAATCAAGGTATAATTCTGTTGAATTCTCATTTTTTCCTTTTGGAACTATAATTTATCTCTTTCCCAACAACAATTCTAAGCATTGCAAGCCTTCCATTAATATTATTACACGATCATCTTAACGATCACTTTAACGATCATCATATTTTAGATGGTTAATGTAATTTTCAGATGTTACTGACAAGGTAGCCCTTTGTAGGATATTAATTATGCTTATTGAACTTGGATACACATGCGATCATACACATCTTAAACATAACACTTAGCACAGAAAACACACAGAACAAAAGGCCTCACACGTTACATTTTGACGAGGACAAAGAGAGAAAGACACAAATTAGGCTGCAGCTGTTAACACATATTGAAGACAAAGAGAAAGAGAGTGTGTTTTCCAGAAACTCAGTATTCATACTAAGCGGCAAACGGAAGTACAACTCACATGACCCCCGTAGAGGGAGCTTGTTTATTGGAGGAAAGATATCGTTCAAAAGATTCCAGTTAGGGTGGAAAGCTAGATATTATTTACGCGCGAGTCCTAATGCCAGGACCATTACAAATTGAAAACATGTCCAAGATTAAATCAATGTGAATTATTACATAAATGCATATATATATGTATAGGATTTTAACTATTTTTAGAATGTGAATTATTTGGGAATTAATGTGAATGAATGATTATGCATTGAACAGCTGTGATACTCAGTTCTTCAATACACATTTTTTTTCGTGTTAAAAATATCATTGATGGGAAAACAATTAGCTATAATTCAAACTAAGACAAGTACAGAGAAACATTTATTAATTAATAAGAAAATAAAAACCATTGGTATCCACAGGAATTCTGAAGAATATATTTTGTGGCCTTTCATTCCTACTCCCATTTATGGGAGTTATATCATCTCTCAAATGATTAATGAGGCTTTAATAAATGAGATACTATGTTTATGAAATTTTGGATGGTGAAGTTCATCTAAAACCAGGCACTAGAGTTATTTTGTTCTACTAAAAATACATTTTGTAGTGAGTCTGATGCATCTGAAGGCTAAAACGTCTGTCGGTTTCGATTGGAACCGGAACCTGTTTAGTTTGTTTTCCTTTCCACGTTTTTGCAGGGATCTTGAAAATTTTTCGTGACTTTTAATCCTTTTCTACGGGAATTACTCAGAAAAAGTTTTGTGGTTCTTGGTTAATTAGGAGAGATTCTAAAACTAAATATACCTAGTACGTCCGCTGGTGTAGTTTCGACAACAAGGCTATTTGTGGTTATAAATAGTTTTTTTTTCAGCAAAAGATAGTTCACTAAGTATAGATACCATTAGTGAAACAGCTTTCAGAAATAATATCTCACATTTATTTCTCCTTAAATACAGCGTTACAGGGTTCACAGCCGAAAGGAGTCAGTTATACTAAAATCACTGTGTCTGAGTGTTCCTACAAAGCATTTAATTATCTGCTCATGAAAAGAATTTCACTCAATTTTCGAACCTTATGCAAAGCAAATGTCTGAAACGATGGCTCGTAGAAAAGGTCTAAGCCCTAATGAAATTAATAATTTGTTGCGAGAGAGCTTGCTGAGAATGAATCGGATGGTGGTAAGCTCTGTCATGTTCTAATTTAGATTCCGATGATAACATAAGATGGCGTGAAAGTGACTGCGAATAATCTGAAGAAAGTGCAGATGAAATTGATAATATTCCTGTAAATCCTGATATGTATGTCGCTAGAGATGACACAGAATGTGAATACCGCATAACAGTAATGTACCTGGCAGATTTGCGACTCACAATGTTTTGTGACAAAGTAGTGATCCAACAGTGGCGAAACATATCATGAATTTGTTATAAGTTCATGGCATTTTTCGTTTCATTGAGAACAACTTAATAGGGCCTATAGGGAAATGCACTGAATAAAAAATTTTAAAACTATAAACCCCACTGAACAATATTCCTACAATTATTTAGTTAATGCAATTATTTTATATCTGTTATATCACGGTGTCGAAACGATACCGAGGGACGTTTAAGGGTAGTCGAAATCCAGCACGTTATAGTGTTCAATCTGATGTAGAAAAGCCTCACTCTGGTGTAATATGGATGTTGAGAAGAGAGTACCATTCAGATTTCTCTCTTCCTCATCACTGACTGTTGTTGAAAATTACGGGGTCCATTTTAGCACCCCCTATTGCTGTTTTTAATACGGTTGTTAAAAACCAATTTATCGAATGATTGATTTCAAAGTGAGAACCTCTTGTAGATCTTATGACTCTTGTTGTGATTTTGTAATAGATATACTGACTTCATCATTTGATTGTTATTTAGAGACTTCCAAAGTATTCCACGAACAATAAGACTTACCTCTTAACAGCATTTCACATTTATATTTTATAACCTATTTATAATTTGTAATTCTTTTTTTCATGCATATATATTGTAAGTCAGTGCTTTACAAAATGTGGGGAGTGCCGAATTATTATTATATTAAAAATTGAAAAAAAGTTTTTTTAAAAAAATTATTAATTTATTGAAAGTAAGCAAACAAATTACATTCTGACATATTAAAAATTTTAAAAAAATTATTTACATTGATATAATGCACTTATAAAAGTATCATTTCTGCACAATGCATTTTACATTTAATTTAACAATACTAAGTTAAAACAAGTTTAATAATTACTAGTGACACCGCGGGCTTGTCATTTATAAAATTATATGCAAAAATAATTAACACTTATCTTGATAATTTTTGTACAATTCATAATTAATCTCTTAACTACCGATTAAAAGTTATGAGATTCACTCCCCAATGCCAGCGTTTTTTTCACGTATGCACGCATATGTGGTGCTTTTTTTGGGTGGGAGGAGATTTATTGATTGATTGAATTTTAACGTCACACTGTTCAGCTACACGAGGGTTTTGGCGACGGACTGAGTAATTTTGAACCATGGTCAAGTGACGTGGACGACACATGAGCTGTCACCCCCTCTCCTAACTACCATCCCACCCCACGGGAGGACGTTTCAGCTCTCGACAGATTTAACGTGCATCGCTGCCCTACAGGGCTGGTCTTTAGTGGTACTGAGCTCGAACTCGTGACAAGGCAAACCACGATCCGATACCTATACCACTCGGCTACAGCGGCCACTTAAGGTATCCGACTACGTTTGGAACCGTGAATTTGCAAAAGCGCATAAATGGATACTTTTCCTGATATTTAGTGTCACTTATATTAGAATACATGTATACAATTGTTTTAAGGACATTTTGACAAAAAAAATTTAATTAAATACAATATTTTGTCAAAAAATTAACTTGGAATAATTTTTTTTTCCAAATGTTCTCCTTTTATGAAAACCGCTTCTATTATAATAATATTTTGCCTATATATAGCTCAGACCTCTCTACAGAGTCTCAACTAGAAGTTTTGAAATATATAACTCAGAAGTGGGTTTATCCATATTTTACGACAACAGAGGGGAGCAATTTTAAGGTATCCGACTACGTTCGGAATCATGATTTTAAAAAAGCGCATAAATGGATAATTTTCATGATATTTAGTGTCACTTAGATTAGTATACATGTATGCAATTATTCTAAGGACAATATGACAAAAAAATTATTTAAATACAATATGTTAGCAAAAAATTAACTCAGAATAACCTTTTTTCCAAATATTCTCCTTTTGTAAAAAATGCTTCTATTTTATTAATATTTTACCTGTATATAGCTCAGACCTTTGTACAGAGGCTCAACAATGAATTTTGAAAAATTCACATTATTTTCAGAGTTACAACCATTTGAATTAATTATCGGCGTATTTTCTTAAAATTTCTCCCTTCTGTTTTCGTAAGACATGAATAAACCGACTTCCAAGTTACGCATTTTAAAAATTCTAGTTGAGCCTCTGTACAGAGGTCTGAGCTATATAAAGGGAAAATATTAATACAATAGAAGCATTTCTTACAAAAGGAGAACATTTGGAAAAAAGGTTATTCCAAGTTAATTTTTTGCCAAAATATTGTACTTAAATAATTTTTTTTGTCATAATGTCCTTAAAACAATTGTATACATGTATTCTAATCTAAGTGACACTAAATATCATAAATATTGTCCATTTACGCCCATTTGAAAAATCACGGTTCCGAACGTCGTCGGATACCTTAAGCAAAAAACACCGATAATTATTTCAAATGGTTTTAACTCTGAAAATAATGTGAACTTTTCAAAACTCATAGTTGAACCTCTGTAAAGAGGTCTGAGCTATATACAGGCAAAATATTATTATAATAGAAGCATTTTTCACAAAAGGAGAACATTTTGAAAAAAGATTATTCTAAGTTAATTTTTTGCTAAAATATTGTATTTAAATAATTTGTTTTTGTCAAAATGTCCTGAAAACAATTTTATACATGTTGTCTAATCTAAGTGATACTAAATATCATGAGAATTATCTATTTATGTGCTTTTTTAAAATCATGGTTCCGAACGTAGTCGGATACCTTAAGTGGGATGAGAGAGAAAGAGAGAATAAATAAGCAAATCCTCTAAAATAAGTAAATCATTCGTAAACACTTTCAAGGTCATTTGGAGGTCAAGGTACCGGAGTAATTTTATGGATGGCAGCGAACACAACAGATCATTTTCGGAAAAACGTATAAATACGTCCGGAGTAATTTACGCAATGTCGTAAGAGTTAAAAGTCGAATTTGCACTTTAGCTTCAAGGTATCGTATTATCGAATTCAACACATTGTTATTGTGGCGGGGGGGGGGGNGATGAAAAATATGATTGAATATTGGGTGGCAAGTATGGAAAGTTTGAGAAACACTCTCATAACATTGTTATACAATAACAGAAGAAGAAGTAGTTTTTATTTTACTCATATGGTACCGAAAGTTATGAAGTATTGTAAATAAAACGGAAAGTTATTGATTTCATGCACTCAAAGCTTACAAAGTCTTACAAAAAGCTCAATTTACAATAGATAAAAATGATTTTAATTTGGAAGACATTACATTAGTACTAAAATATGTGTACATAATATTATCACACCACAAAGTTAAAATAAATTTTTATACTTGTATCCTAACTCAGTAAACAAATAATAACTCTTAAAAAATCTTTTTGATATTTAAAACACACATACACGAAGCATATCCATTAGACAAGGGAGTGCTAACAAAACAGAAAAAGTAATTCATTCATATTTACTAAAATTTAATTACGAGAAGTGCGCAGAAGTGCATAAATGGATTAAAAGTTTTTGAATTAATCTCATTATAGTTGTTCTGCTTTTTTCATCTGAAAGACTATTTTCTTATATTTATTTTAGAAATATAGTAAAATATTAAAATTATGATTTTTTTTTCTATAAAGTTAAATATGCTGTAAATAACAATTATTGGTCCATTATGTTCTTATTTTTGCCAGCTTTCCCACTTGTGATTTTTCTCTTGGACTGTTTTGAACTGTTTTTAACCTATATAAAGTCTGTAAAAACATTTACAATGAGTTGATTTTTGCCAGTTTCTTTAACGTCCTTTGTCTACGTCGGTCATATATAAAGTTTTTATTTTCATCCTAGCGACCCTGTCTCCCACAACTCAAAAACAGGAAAGAGGCAAGAATAAAAACACTTATTGATTTTACCGGGATGAAACTCCTTTTCATCCCAGGCATCTAACGCGTGCACGGAGAGTGCGTGTTATGGACCTCATGGTGGAGAAATAATATCACTCTGCCTCCAACCATTTAGAAATCATGGGTCATCTTCAATCCCCAAAACCATTACCTCTGAAGCTCTGACGCAGGATTTGAATGCCAGAGGGCAGCACAGCCTAACGCTTCTAGTTAATTATGCATTCCATGGATACTCTAACTAAAACATGTCTAATAAATCCCAGCTTGGGATGCAAACGGCATTGGTATAAGTGTCAACGGGAGATATCATCTCAACTCGAGACTGCCTATAATGTCAAGGGAAAAATGTTCCAACGGTACTGGAGATGTATTTCAATCACTGTAAAGGCTAAAAAACAGACTTCTTTATGAACTGTTCAGAAAGTCCATCATCGAGAAAAGGATTTTCTTCTCAAAGGAAGGTAACAGCGATCCCTTCTACCGCGAATCGTAAACAGCAACAAGACAGAAATAAAAACGCTTAAAGACTGGCCTGAATAGGAATCCCTTTTCGTACCAGGCGTCTAACACGTAACTCTAGACCGGCAGGTACAAACAAAGCATTCGTGTATCATAGAACTTTCAAAAATACCATCTTTCTATTCATTTCTTGATGGTCTAAGTCTAAATATGATTGACTTTATTGCAGACAAAAATCTTCTTTCTACTTAATTCTCAAATAAAATTCATGTTGCTTTTTTTTGTCGTATTATTAAATAATCTAAGGAAAAACAAGGAAAAGATGAATAATAAAATGGCTTCAAAATTACAGTATTAAAGCATAAAAATTGGCTTTGTTGTTTAAACATTATATATATATATATATAATTGATTCTTATAGTCCCAGCAATTATTAGCTATCCTACTGAGTACTGAGTATAGAAATATGTAAAATGATTATAAATGAAATCAAAAGAGTGCTGTTAATCTACTCAAACATTAGAACAAATTATATTCCAGGATTTGAGCAAAATTACCATTTTTAGCTCCAAAAATAAAATTATCATAAAATATGAAAGAAAACTTTTATTTTTAGGACAAATATATTTTAACTGACACTTTCCAAGTATATTCTCCGAAAAGATTCTACGATAAGAACTTAAGATAAAAAAAATTATATTTAATTTTTATTTTAATCATACATTATATTCCTTAAATTTCTAAGTAGCTAGTCTTTCACGATAACTTTACTTATACATTAAAAAGTGGGAAAAAAGTAAAACACAATACATTATACAGCACATTTTTTCTCAAAAATTGAGGCAGATAATAAACATCTCTTACGTATTTCCCCACTTTTTTTTTTTGAAAAGGCGCCAACAACAAAATTCAGTGATAAGTTTTTAAAGGCGAGGATATTAAATTACTGCTAGGAAAGGCGCGATAAATTGGGTAAATTGAATTATACTACGTTGATAATGGAACCTAGAATAATATTATCTATAATATATGTTCCAAGCATTATTTACAATGCTTCCTTTTTATATCATGTTTTACCCATTAGATGGAACGTTTTAAAGTACGTGCTTAGAATAAATAAATAAAAACTATTTTTCACTAAAGATTAAATTAAAAAAGACACTAAAGGAAGAGTTATTTTCAAGTTTAAGTATATATTAGCATTAATGTGTGTGTGTTTTTTTTAAAGTTTATTGAATAGGGCCTGACTAAGTGGCAAGTTATTTGAATTCATAAGATGTTGTTTTATTTCCTTTTTCCCATAGATTTTTCGTTTATTTATTTTTAACACATACTCACTGATTTTCATAAAAAGGATTTAAAGTTCTTTATCAATCTAATGTTTGTTTAATGCATAAACTAAAAACATAAGTGGTCCCTTATGATAAGTACACACTTTTTTAAAAGGTTTAAAAAAATATTTAAACAACTTACTGATGAAATCTCGTCAATTGATTTACCATAATCCGAGTTCTTTCATATTTCGCAGTCCGTTGAGATACTGGATAAATTGCTCAGAAAAACTCAAGATGGAATACTAAATCTTATTAATTTTTTTCAAAAGGTAATACTTAAAAAATGTCACCTCATCTTACTTCTCTATCGGGAAGTGCAAAATTATAAGTTTATTAGAGTGAAAACTGTTCCATACAGTTTTTTCAGGCAGTAACATTGAATGTTGGATGTATACATAATTATTCGTAATAATGTAACCTTAAAATCATAATTTAGCATTCTCTAAATTATCTTTCAGTAGCTAAAAATCAGGTTACCTAAAAGTTCGTTAATATTTGAAATTTCAATAATTCAAAGGAATAATGCAGATAGAAAAGTAAAAATTTAAAAACTTGCTGGAAATGGCATGGGGTTTATCTAAAACAAGTAATATATATATAAAAAAATGTTGTCAATTCCTACTTTGAATGGATTAATAGAAAGTATTTTATTAATGAGTGAAAATTTGAAAAAGATATATATATATATATATTTATTTATATTTATTCGT
>BMAV01013276.1:209057-220049 GCA_019973955.1 Trichonephila inaurata madagascariensis
AAAAAGATATATATATATATATATTTATTTATATTTATTCGTTTAATAATTTTTTTTCGTAATTGTTTTAGGATTTTTCTGCTTTAAGAAATTGGGGAGAATTTGTTTCAGAATATTAATCAGTGGTTTTATCATACTCTCTGTGAGTTTTTGTATACTTTGAATTTTTGGTTTATTTTTTTTTTATATACTTTGAATTTTTGTTTATTTTATTTGGTTTTTAATACCGAGTTGCAAAGGGGGAAGATTGGTGCCTTCAAACTAGTTTAACCCCACTTATTCGGTCCTAAGTCCGAAATTGCTTTCTGACTCGCTAGGTTCTTTTTTATAGTTCCTTTTTTGTAATTTTTATAGTTCCTTTTTTGTATTTTTTCGATCTTCATGTTTTGCTTTTATATTTTTATTACGTTATTTCTTGTTATGTTCATTATCTATTATTTCTGGTTTTTGAAATATTATACAAATTTCTTTCATATATATATATATATATTCAATAGGTCTTTGCTCAGTATTATTAATATAAAGAGGAGGGGGAAGGTTGGCTCGCAACAAAACATGTTAAACCCCACAATTATATAAACTATTTTATATGTAAAAGCTGTCCTAAGTCTGTAATGTTTATAATACTGTAGCATCCATATTTTTATATTTTAACCCTATTTATATAATATGTTATATATCCTTCTTAAACTCGTACGTCTGGGTATCTATCAATTTTTCAGTTTTGATATTATTGAATATTCATCTCTCTTTAGTAGAGAATTTTGAAGATATATATATATATATATATATATATATACGTAGGCTGTTCAATAAGTAATAAGACTAATTTTACTGCCGCGAAACCACTCATCGGAATGTTAATTTCTTTGGAATAAGAAAAGTTTGTTGTCTGTGTTAACAAAAGCTACCAATGGATGGCGTGTACAGACTCATGTTCTTGATTATCATGTGCTCGAACTGAAGCGTGTTTGCGGGTGCCTACGAGACGCGACCAGCTGTCGAAATGGAAGCAAAAACCTGCAAAAATCAGCATCGGAGACCTTTGATATGATGCAATATGATTAAAGACTGATACATAAAGGCGCCAATATCTTAAAAACGCTTCATTACAGCAGACGAAGCTTGGTTGTATCACTGATCCAACCATAAAACAACAAAGCAGTGAACGAAAACATCCGTCTTCATCTACTCCCAAGAAAGTAAAAACTGTGAAATTGGCTGGTAAAGTTATGACCATAATTTTTTTTATTATGAAGGAATTGCGTAATTACACGCTGAAGAACCCGGTTCTACCGTAAACGGATCGTACTGCGCGAATGTCCTGCGAGCAATGATACAGCACGTTAAAAGGAAACGTCCATTGCTCCGAAATGGCTTCCTATTGCACCATGACAATGCCCGACCAAATATTGCTCGTTTCGTACTGGATGTTTCCCAGTAGAACAACGTAGAGATTTTACCACACCCTATATAAATATAGGGTAAATATATAAATATATATAGAGAGTGTGTGAATTAATAGTAGGAGAATTGGAAAAATTGCAAAAAAGGGGTCTATGACGACCCTATGACAAATGACGACCGACATGTCGAACAGTTGTTATAGGAACACGGTGTATTGCTAAAAATCAATTGTTATGCTAATTATTGCTTTTTTTATACAAAGGGTCATTTGTTGGCCATTTTTGAGCCTTTTTTTTGTTTTTAAACCCCTTGTCATTTCAAGTATGTATGTTAATTTTTACCTCTCCTCCAACATTACTCCAATAATTATTACATTTCAAATGTTAACGAACTTTTGGGTCACCTGTTATTAGGTTGGTGCATATGGAGTGTCAGATATCCTTTACATGTGGATATTTGTTCTTCTATTTTCGTTATGTCTTTGTTTTGGACATAAACTACTTTAAAGTCTTACAAATGATTAAAATATTTTATATAAAAGCTATCAAAATAAGCTTTTTTGAACAAATTAAAGAGAAAAATCTTAGAAAACATACCAGTTTCCACAATGTCATGCAGTTTTTGCCTTCAGGTTTAAAACTGCTCATGTCTGTCTTACTGGTTATTTGATCAAATTTAGAATTTCTCAGCAAAAGGGATCAAGTTACGGATGTTAACATCCATTTTTTAGCATCGCTATAGGTCTCCGGAAGTATTTTTGATAAATTTTGGAAGGCAAAAGAGTTAAATGCTTTTTAGTCTGACTAATTTTTTTTTATTTGTCAATATTTCTTGTTCGTGTCGTGCAGAGTGTTTTCACTCTGCCGAAAAATGTCACATTAAGTGCTAAAAATTTTCAAAAAAAAAAAAAAAAAAAATAGTCAAATGAACTATTTGAATTAAATAAATATACATAATATTACTTAATAAATTTTCTCTTAATTAACTTTAATCAGAAAATTATTCCGAGGTACCATAATATAAAAATAAAAAAAATGAAAGCGTCATATTATTTAGAAAAGTTAATATTTTGAGAAATTTTACGAGAAAATATTAAATACATTTTTAAAAATGGCTCACTCTTATAATAATATTTTTTTTAAAATTTTGATTTAATTAAGAAATGATTTAATGATTCTATCCGCGAAACTTCTATTAATTCTCTTGGAATAAAATTATTCTTTTTAACTGAAAGTTCTGTTGAAAATGTTCCTCGAAGAAGACTTTATTTATTCAAATGAATTTTTCTATTACGTTGGCATTTAGGTACACGATGTTAGTCGATGGATGGTCAATAATTGAAAAGTGGAGGTTAAAAGTGATTAAAATTATGAACTAGATTTAAAACCGGAGGTCATATAAATAAAAAAAATATTCACAGTGAATTCTAGCGAAGAAAAAAAGAGAGCTCGAAGAGAATGTGGAGTAAATTATATTTATATCTTAGCCTGTTCTAATTAGTTACTATATGCATTTTTCCTACCTATGGTTGTGTTGAGTAAGAGAAAGGGATAAATAAATTTGAGTTTAAAATTTTCTATGGATGATCTTTGCTCGAACTTCCAACCACCAACAACCTCTAGTAGATTCTTGCACTGTTATAAAGCAAATTATTTTCTATGTTGAAAAGTTTATTCGAGTTATTCATTTCATAACACTATAACAGATTCAAATATATTTATTTTACTTTTCAGGTTGATTCTCCAGCACTATTCCATTTTTTACGTTCATGTTAGTTAGAAAAATTTAACAATTGTTCATTTAAACATGTGGTTATCTAATCCTGTAACGATTTCTAAGAAATTTATATTATTTAATTTAGTATTCCACGATATAGGTAAATTTAATATTCCCCAAGGACGAACTTTCATCTTCCAGCTATCTATTTTAATAATTTTGATCAATATATTTTTTTCAAATTTGCTGAAATGTTTAGATATTAAGATAAATTGAATGAAAAATGTAGGGATAAAAATTATTCAAAAATTGTACTTGTTCAAAGTATAAAATAAATTATATCCTGTTCTGTCGTAAAAGTAAAATAACGATAAAGCACTTAAATAGTATCTATTCAATATATTTGCCCAAAAGAGCGTTCGATGAGACTTTTTCAAGTGTGTAATGGAAATAAATGTCTCCTTACAGAATATTTTTATTAATGCAAATCCCTTTCAAATTCATTCTTTTTTTTTTATCTATGAAATGTATTCTTCGATTTTTTTTTGGTACGGTATAAAAAATGAAAAAAGATCAGAAATTCTCAGTATAGAAAGAATTCTTCTAGTTTAAATTTATTTTCTTTAGTTATATATAAAATGCAGTGAATATACATTTCAATGGAAAAAAAGGGGGTTTTTTTTAAAATTTTTCTTAGATTGATATTCGTGGAGAGTTCCAGGTTCTTAGAAAATGACTTTTTAGATTTGACATAATTTTTCCTTCTATGTTACCATATTTTTAAATTCAATTTTTCGTTTCAGATTCATTAATTTTCAAAGATAAAACCGACTTGATAATATAAGCATTGTTTTTAAATTTATATTTTACATTTTTGTACTGTTTTGGGAAACACCATTAGAATTTATTGAAAAAGACAAATATCTATAACATCAAATAACTCATTAAAGGTAACATTTTTAAGTGCTTTACGTATTTTGTTCTTACGATTTTATTTGCGTGAGATTGTGTCTTTTCATCCAAAGAAACACATATGTCTCAAAGAAATTATTTATATAGTATTCAAAAATATATAGACACTGAGGTATTGTTTATAATTTATCTGTTTGCATTATAGTTATTTCTTGGTTAACTTTAAATCAAGCGAAATCAGTTTTCATTTCATATAATTCACTATTATTTAATTTAATTTATGTATGTAAATAGCATCTATTGATAAATATACTTTAATTACAAAATCATATTTTTAAAAAAAATTTCAGTTAGGAAAAAGAAATTTAAAGGAAATTTAAAATTAGTAAAAATGTAAATTAGTATTAATTTAATTAAAATAAAATTTAAAATTAGTTATAATTGGCACACACACACACAAATTTCAAAATGTTCAACAAACAGTATATGTTTCAACTAAACCACGAACATTTTGCTACATAATATTTAAATACTACAATGTAATAATAGAAGAATAAAAGCTATAACTTAAGAAGGAGAAGGCTTAAGGAAAAGACATAATTTAATACATAAGATTGCAGAAGTAATTTCCATTTTGATTAGAATTCTTTGGAAATTGATTCGTTTGTACACAACAACTACGTAATTCTTAATGAAAATTTGCTTGAAGACACAGTTAGATTAAGTTAATTGAAGGGGATTAACTTTTTAATTATAATTTACTTTTTTGTATAACTTTAAGGAAACCTACTATTATAGCAGAGTATTATTATATACATGTCAGGTTTGAAAAGTTTAGGTACATAAAAAATAGAGCGAACTCTTTACCATCGCGTAAGGATTTGTGAGTAAATAAGCCTATTTAAAGGTGGAGCGAGCGCTGACGAAGAAGAACGCATACTCGAAAAGGCTTAGCTGGTGACTCTTGTCCGAAGTATTGTTAATGTTCTACTCAGTTGCGAGCCAAAGGGCCGCCATGTTGGATTTTATGTGATTGAAGCGAAATAAAAAAGTTATTAAAGAGATGATGCCTTCCTCATTTTACCAGCAGGCCTGGGGCCTGACATACATGTATTTTTTTTTTTAAAATTCAAATGGAAATTGTATTTTTAGAAAAAAATAAATAACAAAATTGCAAATTTTGCAGTCAAGAATTTCGTTTCACAGAGCTTGAAAATAATATCTTTCTTTAAAAGAAATATTGCAAAGTACTCGCCTTTTGATAGACGTAAACATTGACAGAAATGAAATATTATAACTTAAAATGTTTAAAATTATTATCCATGTGTGTATAATTTTTTTCCATGAAACCGAAGTCTACAGGGTTCAATTTTTCGAAGACAAGGATATACAGGGTTCAATTCCCAGTATGTTTTTTTTAAAAAAACAATATACCCTCCCCATTTAGCTAGTTGCAAATTCTTATCTAAAAATATCCCGATACTTTTTTTTTCATCGAATAGTTTAAAACATCCTTCTTTTTAGAAAACTTTCCTTACTTTTTAAATACCACCGAGACCTTTTCATCTACTTCGATTCCCTTTTCCATCCGTTTCCGCACAAAAATATGGTCTTTGTGCTTTCTAGTTTGGGGTGGAACATTTTCGTAACCTTTCATTCTCAAACCAAAATAAAACATTCTTTACTACTTATACAAGCCTCGAAACTTTTCAACTTGGGTTAAGAAGGGGAAAAGAAATACCTTTTTTATTCTTTCTCAAAGGGCATGAATTCTAAACTGAGAAAATGCATTACAGGTAAAAAGGTACTGATCCTTCTAGAAATGAATTTCAGAAATGTTCCTTTGAGTGTTTTTCTTATGAAAAATATGAAGTGTATTGGAGGGAAAAGCATCTACTTACATAAAAACACGCTTACGTTGAGGATATTTCAATCCCGCAAAAAATGTGTTATGCATTAGAAGAGAAGGAAAATATCTTAAATCAATCGTGGAATATAAGAAAAGGAATTTCCAAGATGAAGATTTTTATTTTAACTCGATTCCCTTTTGTCAAATAATACTTCATAAAAATGTGAAAAATATGAAGTACCAAAGTGGATAAACTTTGACAAAAACTTAAGAATCCATGATTCACTAGAATATCTATATTATCATCACTTTTGAACTCTTGTATAATCTTTCTTTCTGTACTTGAATTTTTTAAAGTTCTAAAAACCTGTCATTTTCTATTTATAGTAAGTGATGCAATATTTTTCAAATGTAAATAAATACATTTTATGTAGTATATAAAAAGTTACAACAAAAATGTAAAACTTTTTTTGAGCGAGCTGAAACTAGGTAAGATACATTGTGAAAACTTAAGCAAGCGTTCCCCAACTTTCGTTCAATATTTGGAGTATAAAGAAAAAGGAATTATGAGAAAAATATTTTTTATCTGTATAGAACACTTTGAATACTTATTTTTTTCTTCTCTTCGTTGGAATATCTTGTATAAAATATCAAATTTAAATTTTCAATTCTTTTAACCCTTTGCGAAGTTACATTGAATTTTATATGAGATGAGTTATGTAAGAAAATACAAATTTCATACGATACAGCTTTAAAAAAATCAGAACATTTCTTCTGTATTATAAATGTTTGAAAACTTTCAATTGATCGAAATATATTTGGTGTTTTTCTTAGACAATTTCTTACTAGTGACCCATGCAATATAATGGTTTGTAACGCTAACTGTTCGGCCGTTGGACCTTGGTTCGAATCCCGAGGAGGGCATGGATGTTTGTATAGTACCTGTGAGGAATGGAGACACTCGAGATATTCGTCCAGCCTCAAGTCCTCTCGTGTGGTTGATGGTAGGGGAAGAGGGGCGTGAGGCCCCCTGACAGCCCCTAAGTGTGTTCTTCCTTAAAATTGGGGTGGGACAGAGACAAATAGTACTGTTTTTTTCTGCATGGTTCTCAAAGATATGGCTAATGAGAGATATACATCTAGTCATTTTCCGTGATGAATTTCGCGAGCCTTGATCTTATGTTACTGGCATTAGAAACGACGACAAGTTATTTACTCGTCTTTTCAGTACGAAATTGCAGCTTTAAAATTTCATTAAGAATAATCAGTTTCAATATGTGAAATTTAGAAAAAAATTGATTGCTGGGAAACATTAAAAATTTTAAAAACATCTGTAAGTTCCCATTTAGATAAGATCCTTATTAGAAAGATCCGTGTAATTAGAAATTCAAAATTCAGAAAATATGGGAATTAAAAAAAATTAGCCAAAATAACTATGATATGATATTCTCCAAAAAATATAACGTTACTTTATAACACTATCACACTATAATAACAGTATAACACTATAATATAGCACCACTTTGGTAGTGAAGCATTACTTTTTCGAATTATTCTAAATATTAGTTGTCTTGAAATATAACGTTCGAATAAAAAAAGTTTTAGAATTTACGTTTTCTTCAAATAACACTAAATTAATATTCTTTACAGAATAGAAAACTAATTTTACTTACAATGACGTTTCTTTAAAAACTTTTCGAAGATCTTTGAGATTTAAATGGATTCCTAAAAGAGTGCTTAATTGATACTGTTACTTAAGTCTGTTATTTTTAAGATATACTCTGCTTTATTCAAATGCACATGCTTTCTGAAAACTCATGAATGATTTATTTTCAGTTATAATTACTTTGAAACATATACGCGAAGTAAAACTACTGTTTTTGAAAAAGAAATCAAAACTGAATAATTAAAATAATTTCTTAAAGTTATGGTGTGTGTATTAGAAACTTTCCGATTCATCAAATCTTTCTAACTTTAGTATTGTTTTGTTTAAATACTCGAAATTATAAAGGGATAAAAATGAAGATAGTAAATTCTTATATTTCAGCTCTTGAATTCGAGATTTTCTCTCTCTCTCTCAATATTTTGTAACAAATTTTCATATTTAAGATTATCATTAAAGTAAATGTTGTTTAACTCTTTTTTTCCGATATCTTTATGATTAACATGTGAATTCAAAGCAAAATTCTTTGCAAACATACATCTTGCAAAACTCTTTCCTTTCTGGAATTCATTCTAAATTATATCAGTTCTGCTTCCAAATTTCGTTTCCTTTAAGAAAATATTTGCACTTTTTAGTTAACTTCAACAGACTTTTTGCCTCAGGTATTTTCAGAACGAAGATACTAAGTTCAGTGAATGTTAAAATTTAACTGTTTGGATTCTAGAAAGCAAATAACGCAAAGTTAATGTTCGAAATAATATATGTAGAACTGGAAACATTTTCGATAAGCAAAACAAAGAATTTAGAATGTATAGNTTGAATATTTTCAAAACAATTAAATTTCGTATATCTCTTATTCTTTGATCAAGATCATTTTATTACTTCGGTAATTCATAATTCTTATAGAAAAATTTAAATTATTTTTTAATTTTCTTTTTATATGCATGCACTCTTTTTATGTATAGTCGGATCTTTATTTTACACAAACCACTATTTTATAAATTTCTTTACTTCACTAACTTTTTTCCGGAACTAAAAAAAATATAAAGTACATGGAAGATTTATAAGTATTTGACAAATTTTCCACATAATGATTTTTTTTTTCGAGATTCAGCGATTTCGTTTAAATACAGGTCAGATTTATTATTCAGTTATTATTTCTTTCAAGGTCATTTTTATTCAGATTTTCATAAAAAAATCCTCTAAATACTGTTTTAAAAACATCCTCTCATACTTAAATATATTTCAGCTTTGTACATGGAAAGGAGCAAGCATATTCAAAAATCAATGATATTAATTACTTTTTTGGTAATTTTATAACTCCTTTCAAGCGAGAGAAATTTTTGAGTTACACACAGAGAATAGTTTTTTTTTCCAAGATAGTGGTGTTTGTGTATTTACAGATTTTTTCATGGTGTATAGTTATATTTTAGTTAATTTTCGTAGATAGCCATCTTAATAGCCTCATATAATATTTTTCTGAATTATGCACTTGTATCCAATATATTACAAAATATAGGATGGAAGTTTACTACTATAACTTCTCTGCTGTGCTCTAAATCGGTGTTTCTCACACTTTCAATTGCGACCCAATATTCAATCATAATTTTCCTCACCCCCTCCCCCTCCATAGAAAAACAATGTATTGAATTTAATAATACTATACTTTGACGCTAAAGCTACAATACGACTTTAACTTCTTAAGTGCCACCGGGGTATGTAAACATCTCGCTCAACCAAAGCGTTAATTCCCCCGGACGTATATATTCGTCTTTAAGAAGTAAGGTATTCTCTGTACACTGTTATCCATAGAATTATTCCGATAGCTTTGGAATACAATATAAAGATCTTGACCGTTTGCGAAGTATTTACTTATTACAAGAAAGGTATTATTTATTCCTTTTCATCCTCCCCCCATACATTACATGCGTGCGCCTAAGTGGAAAACGGTGGCTTTGGTTAGAGAATCGCCTAACTCTTAATCTGCAGTTAAGAGACTAGTTATAAACCGTGCAAATTATTAAAATAAATGTTAATTCTTGAAAATAATTTTATATATAAGCCCATGAGAGAGGTCACTGATAATTATTAAACTTGTTCTTAACTTAGTATTGATAAATTAATTATAAAAACATTGCGCAATATCCTCTGATACAAAATTATAAATGTATTATATCAATGCAAATGCTCAATCAAGTATTATGTCAGATTGAATTTGGTTTGTTTAATTTCAGCAAATTAATGTATATTTTTTAAAATAATCTTTTGTTTTCGACTTTTAAATATGCTCGTGTTCTCCTCTTAGAGTTCTCCCGCCCCCCTAGAGGGCGTGCCTCTCAATTTGAGAAATTCGCTCTAAATAAAACCAAAATACTCCTTTCATTCAATATATTTACGGAGTAACTTCCTAAAAATAAGATATTACTTCCTCAATCATTTTACGTTACAATGAAAGGATCCACAAGGGAAATTTCATTGATCAGTTGCTGATAAATGACATACTTATCTAAACAAAGAACTCAAGAAAAGACGAGTATGGAATAAAAGTTTATTATACCTATATGATTGAGTGAGTATTTATATCAAAGCAGAACGGGAATTGAATGTAATAACTACTAAATCTGAATCAGACTATCAATGAACTTAAAAGTAATATTAAAAATATAGGAAATAAAAAAAAATGTTCCAGAGCTGAAATTACACACTGAAACATGTTGAACTATCCATTTTCTAGTAAAACAAATAATACAAAAACAAATTTGAAATCAATTCCTACTTAGGTAAACAAAGAAGAATTTAATTTTAGTTACTTTTCATTAAATAATTACAATTAATATAAATATGTATACACATATGACAAAATCACAAGATTAAGTGGTAAACATTTTCGCACCCTTAGAATCTATCGTCTCCAGCCGAGTTCGAGCACTGAGAGAACCTTAGACATACGAACCTTTAAGCCACCTCTAAACCACCGAGACGACTAAAAGTATATTAAGGCTGATAAGCCTGACATTAAGGTATCCGACTACGTTCGGAACCGTGATTTTAAAAATGCGTATAAATGGATAATTTCATGATATTTAGTGTCGCTTAGATTAGAATACATGTATAAAATTGTTTTAAGGACATTTTGACAAAAAAAATTATTTAAATACAATATTTCGGCAAAACATTAACTTAGAATAACCTTTTATTCAAAATGTTCTCCTTTTGTCAAAAATGCTTCTATTATAATAATATTTTGCCTGTATATAGCTCAGACCTCTGTACAGAGACTCAACTATGATTTTTGAAAAATTCACATTATATTTAGAGTTACAACCCATTGAAATATAATGATCGGCTTTTTTTCTTAAAATTTCTCCCCTCTGTTATCGTAAAACATGGATAAAGCCACTTCTAAGTTATATATTTCAAACATTCTAGTTGAGCCTCTGTACAG
>BMAV01013276.1:242059-295379 GCA_019973955.1 Trichonephila inaurata madagascariensis
CTCTCTCTCTTTTCTGACAATGTTAAATTGGTTGTTTTCGATATACCTTTTCTCAAAATCTGTTATATGTACATGCTTGAAATTTTTTATACAATTAAAGTATACCTTTCTCATTACACTGAAATGAACTTTTAGCTAATTTTGAAATTTTTCGTAATTTATGAAACATTTTATCAAACGTTGCAAAATTTGACTGATTTTTCACTTAAAAAATATGTAAAAAATGAATTTTTCGAGTTTTTTACAAAAAGCTCATTTCAGTATATTTTAGCTATCATTGTAAATGTATCACAAAAAATTTACATACCTGTGAACAGTAGTTTCTCAGAAAAGGTACATCGAACATCAAAATTTACATTTTGAGATAAATTGATTTTAATGTATACAGTGATGTTTCTAATCAGCTAGTAAATAAAAAAATAAAAGGCTCAATTTACAATAAAAGATACATGTTTTGGTTTATATCAGATGTTCAACTTTAAAGCAAAAACGAAGTACTTTGTTTACATTTTTCACCAGTCAAATAGGCATGGTCCAGTTTCAATGATCTTTTTAAAAATGCGTTTTAAGGGCTTTTAATTACTCTAGCGGTTAAAGTAAGGTATTTTTAGATAGGTTAAAATCTATACAATTCGAAAATGTAAGAATCTCAAGTTGTCAAAAAAATAAGATTTTAGCTTTCCAACTGCCCTTAAATGTTTTGCATTACTGTTTATAGAATAGAAATGTCTTAAGAATAACTTTTCTTCAAAAACATTAATTCTAATCAATAGTATTTTCAATTTGTGCAAATAAAAAAAAATCGAATAGCTTATAAAATCGACTTACTTGGAAAATATTACTATTTCAAATAGTCTTTTCTTGAAATTGAGCAACATTTATAAGAAAAGCAAGTATGGATCTATATTCAGTTTCTAAATAAACCAACTTTGAAAGTAGATTTCAGTCTATTTACTTTAATATCCAAGCCATTTTTTCCTCTATCATCTACTTATTCAATGCCTTCATATTTTTTAGAAGGCAAGTCAAGCAAATAAGACCATGAAACTTATTTTGAAATTTAAATAGGGAAATATCGGACAATATCTTGTTTAAGAAACTTTCAGTCGCAAAAAAAAGATTAATTTTGTGGTTCGCTTCTTTCTACTTCTAATCTAAAACTTTTGTGAAGATCTGAAACTTTTTAAAATTTTGTCTTTATCAATTATGTCTGAGCTTACTTACTTTAATTACAATACATCGATTTTTTTTAAATATCCCTTTCACACAATTGAAGTTGTAAGATTAAAGGGGGAGGGGGGGAACCGATCTTTTGTTTTACTTTTCTTTGCTCACAATTTTTACAAAATAATTAAAATACATTGATTTTTTAAAATAAAAAATGTATTTTTTACTCGTACTTTTTTAATTTTTGCATATTAAGAGAATTTTAAATATTATGATTAATACTTGGGATAAAAAATAATCTGATGTGTGTGTAACAATAAAAATACATCTCCAATTTTTACTGATACTCCAAAATTAAGTACATAAATACAAGAAACACAATGAAGAAAAATTTTTAGAGTAAAATTCTGAAAAAGTATGTAAGATTTAATGAGCTCAATCTATATATTCAGAAATGCGTTATTTATTATTTTATTTAATTTTAATGCAACTAAAATTACATTCAAGTCTTAATTTTAGGTCTGATACCTATCCTAATTAATACAAGGAATTTAATAAATGTGAAAAATATTATTATGTATCTAGAATATTACTTTGGCATTGGATTGTGGTTATGCCCAATATTTGTTAACCACCATTCTTTTTCAATTGAGTTACTCAAAAATCAATCGCAAATACATAAATAAATTGTATATTAAAATGAACAATTTAGTTTTATTTAGAAACCAGCAAACGTAAATTTATAAGCAGTTCACTGCAATTATTTCCAATAATTATTACACAATTTACTGGATTTATGCCCCAGTAAAATTAGTTTACTCTTTCAGTAGAATCAAATAAAATTTTGGTCTCATAGCATCATTAAAAAATAACTATAAAAACTTATTTTCCATTGGATATATAAAACGGAAAAAAGTGTGTTTAAAAAAAACTGTTTTTTTATTTGAGTTTAACCATTCTCTTAGTAAAATTTTCAAAAAATACCACACATTCTTTTAAACAAACAATATCTTTCTTGATATTTAAAAAAATAATAATAATACTTTAAAGAATTTAAACATTGCCTCTCCTGTAAGTTCCTTCCTTGCTTAAACCTTCTCAGCTACATAATGAGAACGATGATTATGTTTTTTCGGGAAGTTGGTGTTCGTGACGAAAATAAATGCCTAACAACGAGAAAGATCTGTAGTCGATGGATCCAGAGAGAATGTCTGACCAGCGACATTAATTCTACCAGTCTTGTTGTGTGTGCAATACTACACGTGATGACAGGCTTATTGAGTGTTCGGCAGTAATGGAGGTCTTTCATGCTTCTGTAGGGAACATGAACAGCCAAATAATAACATTTATCTTTACAGACAAACTACACTCTAGCTTGCTGTAATATAATGGTTGAATCAATAAGGAGACCATAGAAGAGGATCTGCTTAACTTTGCCTTGTTCATAGCCATGCTGATGCTTCATCCAGTAATACATTTTGGGGTGGAATTTATTTCTATTTTTGCATTTTGATGGTCTGAATTCTATTTTATTCTCGTAGCTCCAAAAGGCACATTGCTATGAGGCAATGCTCAATTATATTTGGAATTAAATGTTTGGTGCTTCTCCAACAGATTGCATTGCTGTTTTCCCATCTATCGCTTAGCAAATGCGTCTAATAGATCAGTGCTCCCCAACTTTTTATCGCTGCGGACCGGTAAACGTTTGCTAATTTTAGCACGGCTCGCTGAGGGTGGGACACGTTGATTGTTTATATTTTAGATTGTTTTGATTTAACAATTTTAATTTAGTTACATTTAAATATGCCTTCAAAATAAAATATAGTTACACCAAAAATAAATAAAAGTGATTTAACGTGGAATATAAAGTGATTACCTTGGAAAGTTGCGCAAATCCGAGAGAAATGCACCACTTTAAATAAAATGGCAATAGTTTAATGTTCTTTAGACGGTCCGGCACCATTTTATCCATGGTCTGGTACCGGTCCACGGACTGGGGGTTGTGGATCACTGTAATAGAGGATTGGAGGACGTCTTGTGCAACATAACAACCTATTGCTACACCAGATCAAGATTAATAATATTTGGAGACAACCTAAGAGACCTCCACAAGCACCATTTAAACCTTCTCGCATTCTGCTCCAATGCGTGTGACATTGGCTATTGCCAGGTACAGCAACAATGCATAAAACAGATTTAGTAGTGTTCTTCAACTGTATTTTAATCTCTACCGTGGTATTGTGTGTTATTTCTCAAATAAATTTGGATTTGAAATATCTTTTCTCAGGTAGTGTTTCATTCTGAATGATCTGTAGTGTATTTTTTACATCTGAAACTAACAAAATCATCACATTACGTTCAACAATTTTTATCTATTTGAATAATAACATTTTTTTTTTGCAACATAAAATACGTTCTTTAGTTATTTCTTACTTTGTGATATTAAATAAATTTGTTATTTGTACGTATTAAATTTAAATATTCTTTGTTTTTAGAATTTTCTCAAGTTTTCAGGCCATAATATGATATATAGATACATGTGTTGTGGCTACGAAAATTTTTTAACATTGTAGAATTTTGTCTTACAGTGTTCTTTGAAAAATGTTTTTGATTATTAAATTCTCGCGTAGACAGATATAAATAATATATTGATTCCTATCCTTTCGTTTTATAAATATATTCATATTTTTTCTGTATGTATATTGGTTTATGCTCTTTTCCGAAGTGTTTTAAATAAATTACACCTTGCGCACTTATGGAGACTATTCTTGGAATATTCTGTAAATCTAGCGTATTTTTCATTAATTACAACTTCAAAGGGTTTGCGAGTAGATCAACTTTAACTAAGACCCGTCTAGTAAATCGCATTTGGAATTAAGTTGAGCACATCTTATTAATCAGAAGCTTACTAAAGTCTATTAATTTGTGTGTCTGAGACAAAAACGAATGAAACACAAACAAAAATCCGTCACTTTGATCAAAAGATTAATTAGTTTTAAGGCAGTATCTGAAACTCACAATCAAAGGATGGAACTAAAATGAATGAGTTATTTATTCTTTCTCAAGAAGCAGTACTACAAGGTAAATGTACAAGATGAGTATGTCGACTAAATTCCATCCAATCGATACAAGTTATTAAAACAACGTCGCCAAAATAAAGCCAAGATGAAGGTATAACATGTAATTGGAACGTTTTCTTCATCAATAACGTAATGCGGTGGTAACGAACAAGCAAATGTTGTAATTAACGACGCAAGCTTTGGTAGCTGTAATTAAGTTCAGTTTAAGAAATTTCCCTAACAGTTATTGGTATTTTTCCCTTTTTGTGCTTCAGGAGCGATTACTTGGTTAATGGTTATTGTGGAAGTTAAAGTGCTGCTAGAACATTTCAAGCTGAAGGAAGCGATTAAAGGATACAAAAAAAATTTCTGAATTTCATGAATTATGTATGAGCTTTTCGTTATTAGAAGCCTAAAAAATACTTCAAATTGGTTTTAAATATTTGCGTTAATTACCGCAAATTATCTGCCTCTTCCTCAAACTGTATGATTCGGATTACGTAACACATTAACACAATATTTAATTGTAGGGAGAAATCTAGCGCAGAGGCGGAAATTTGAAATTTAATTAGTTAGCGCTAAATTCCATTAGACTTTTTTCCCGTATCTTTATTCATGAATAAGGTAAGATGGCGAACTTTGAAATTAGCGCAAGGAACAGATCAAATTAGCAATTTTTCTAAAATGTTCAAAAGGAATTTTTTTATTTGATTTATTGAATTATCTTAGAGTAATTACCCTTATTAGGAGAATGTAATAAATTGTTAGAATTCCATTGAATAATTCCTTATTCGTTAAAAGGAATTTAATATAAACACCACGTAAAAGGGACAGTTCCTGTTTAATTATTTAAAATAGAAAATTGAAGTTATTCAAGTAGCAAAATTTTTATGTTACATTTACATTATGTTACTGTTTCTTTAAATATTGCATTAATTCTTTTCTAGTGTTTAAAATTGAATTAAAAATTTTAGTTCTGAAAAAAATATGTATTTTTGTAGCATATGTCCAAACACAAAACCTATGCTTTGATTTTGTTTTAATCTCGTGAAGATAATTTTTTTTTGTTGTTAAAATTACATTAACATTTTCAAATAAATACTAATGTGGTGAGTCGTTTTAATTTTTCGTTCATTCTTTGTAATGAGTAATATAAAAAAAAATTAAGTCAATTCCTACTTAGATCAACAAAGAAAAACTTTATTTTAGCTACTTTTTATTAAATAGTTACACAATCAATATAAATATGTATATATATATGACAGAATCAAAACATTAAGTGGTAATTCATTTTTATTAATTATCATTAAAGTATCGTATTGTCCTCCAAAACAGTCGTGTATATAAAGTTTCAGTTTAACTGAATGTTTTAAGACGTGAGAAAAAAAATCTTTTAAAGTTTTGACCCAAGTCTCTAGAAAAGAAACCAACGCGGCTGTATCTGTAATTCTTTAAATAATTAGTTTTAATCAATTAATTTCAATTAGTTATAATTAAAATATCAGATTTTTACCAAAAACAATAGTGTATAGAAAATTTCAGCTCAAATGAGCGCTTTAAAATGTATGTGAGAAAAAAACTTTTTCAAGCTTTTACACAAGTTGCCAAAAGAGTCGCTAAATCACCAAAAATGATGCTAACGTGGCTGTATTTGTAATTCTTTGAATAATTAGTTTTAATCAATTAATTTTTATTAATTATAATTAAATTACTGTATTGTCATCCAAAATAATCATGTATATAAAATTTCAACTCAATTGAGCGCTTTAACCCTTTTTGTACCGACGGTACTTATAAGTACCACTCACTTTAAAATTACATAAAATAACCATTTTTACGAATATTCTGACGATACTTAGCAGGAATATTCTTTGAAATCCTTTCTTCCAACATATATGGCAACACGGGTTCTATGATGAGTATTTTAGCGGGGAAGGCGAATAGTTTTATAGCAGAAATTGCATTTTCAGTGGATTGCGAAGATTATCATTTTTGTCACGAAAAAATAGTTAATGTCAAAATTTAAGTGTCTTATTTTTTTTCGAATGTTAATGAAGACCTTAGAAAATGATTTGACTGTTTATTTTAAGTGAACAGTGTATATAATTTATTTTACAGTTGAATATCTTTAATTAATTAATTAGCTCTAACAAATTAAATTTTACAAAGTTGAGTATTTTGTTTAATTATATCCCTTAATTTTCAATGTAGTGATACAAAAAGAATTATTCCATGAAAAAAAAACTTCAGTAAATCATAATGCGGTACTTAAAGTGTTAAAATGTATTGTATTAATGACGGAAAATTCCACCAAGATAAATATATAGAGTGTGAACTAATAGTAGGAATTGAAAAAGTGTTTACTTACAAATGCGCAATGTTTTGAAAAGTTTTTTGCTAATACCCGAATAGTTGATGATTACTTCTAATTTAGTATAACATATAAAACATATAAAAAAAGTGCGCTCTATCGAATTTTAACTTAAGCAAATTTATTTCTGATATCTAAGTGCTACTTGTTTGATAGTCATCAAATTATTGTACAAGTAAAACACTGTTAAACCTCAAATTTTACTTACACTTATTTTTAACCATCATAGAGCATATTGTCTATATAGCCCATCTAAAAAATATCAAACTTAACTTATAAGTATTTTGATTTATTAGCATGAAATTCAAAAATCAAAATAATGTTTTAATTATAACTCATAACTTTAAAGTAATAATCCTAATTTTTGTAAACTTAAGCAAATATTTTTTGTTAAAAAGGCACACACTCAGGTTAATTTGGTCGGAAAATTGTAGTTAAAGTTAAAATCATAATTTAAGTTTAATTTATTTGTTTACGTACAGCTTTTATTCTAAATTAAGACTTGTTTATTTGTTGATGAAAATATTCATTTCATTTTTCTTTTTATTACTTTTCTGCATATTTATAAAAATTTATTTGTTTCTCTTATACGTTTGAAATAATAAATACATTAGAAATAATGTCGGCCCCAAACATTATATATTTGATAAAAATTTATTACAATTATACATATTTTCTTTAATCCTATGTTAAAAAAGGCATTTAAAAAAGTATAATTTGTTTATTTACTGTTTGTGAAATTACTTAGGGTATAAAATAAAGCATTTGGAAGTATATATTTCGTCTTTGACATGGTAATAGCAATTGTGAATGTATTGTTAAAAAATTAAGTATTATTTTTTTATTAATAACGTCTGAAGTATTTAGAAAATTAGTTTTTAACTAAAATTATTTTAATTCTTGATTTTTTAATCATACAATAAATATTTAAGAGTAGAAATTTTTATACTGTTGATAAATATGTTTTAAACAAATTGCATAACAAAACCTCTTCAGATTACATAAAATAGTGTAATAAAATCGTTTAATTTTTGTTTTTCAAGTACCAGCCCTATTCTCTTAAAAAAAACTAAATACGGATAAAGAGTGATGTATAATTTTTATAAAATAGAATTGTATAAACTTACTTACTTACAATACTTAATAAATTATAAATTAAAAGTTTTGTGTTCATTTTATTCATGTAAAAAAATTCTTTAAATTATTTTTATGAAGAATTTTAATAAACTTGTAGCTTCAAAAATTATAACTAGAATAATTAATTTTTTTTAAAGATACATTTTTAAAAATTAAGATAACAAATTGATAACAAACCTCAGTTTATGGTTTTTATGTATTTCAACTGCATAAAACGAGCCTATTAAAAACAAATTCATGAATGCATTGCCAGTTTATTTTGTCTCTACAATTAATGTTATTAGAATTTTTAAGGAAACCTGATGCACACAGAAGTTAGCCAGATGCTAGTTTTACAGAATTACCCCATGTTAAGTAGGGATATTCAATTCTATTCAATTATAGAAGTACTTCGACTTATACCATGTGAAATCGGAGTTAAAAGGGGTCTCAGGGGTGTTAAATTTCTCTAGAGGACTGAAAATATAAACAATTTTCAAACAGGTATAATTCTTTTAAATTTAAATTAAATAATTCGAATCTTCTACACATTATTTATAAAGGAATGGGGCTTCTGAAATGTATAAAATGTTTGAAATATAATAATAATTTTAAAAATTATAAGCATATGAAAATAAGAAACTTTTCGAAAAGAAATATTTATTAAGTTTTACGTCGCGCATGGTATTTTCAAAAGTAGTAGCTTTAAGTACTAGCTATAAGTTGATTTATAAAGTTGAATGTATCCTTATTACACTGTAGTAATATTATATTAGTAGAATAATACATTATATTTTTAAAAAAATTTTTAAAAAATACATTTTTGAATTTTTTTAAAAAAATAAAAAAAATACATTTTTGAATTTTTAAAAAAAATTTTTAAAAAAATACATTTTTGAATTTTTAAAAAAAAATTTCAATATTTTTGAAATATTTTAATACACAGCAAGATATGTTATTCTTAAATGATGTAGGGTTCAAAGAATATGATAAATTTTATAATTCTTTAAAGTTTTATATATCAGAGCTTATTTTTTTAGAAAATAGCATGCGCAACTCAAAAATTACTTAGTATTTATTGCATAATTTTCATATACTTATAATTTTTAAAATTATGAGTATATTTTAAACATTTTATACTTTTTTGAAGCCCCATTCTTTTATAAATAGTGTGTAAAAGATTCGAATTATTTAATTTAAATTTAAAGGAATTATACCTGTTTGAAAATTGTTTATATTTTCAGCCCTTTTGAGAAATTTAACACCCCTGAGACTTCTTAGCGATTTTCAAATCTCATCGATTTTTCTGCAGTTTGAGAAAAAAAAATTGGTAAAGTTGACGAAATTGGTCCTGTGAAACAAGAAGTTCTCGATATTACCAGACAAACATATGTATAAGTTGATAGTGTGATGAGATTCAATAACTCCTAGATTCCCACAATTAGGACCTGACAATTGATGTGCTCATTGCGATGCATGAGCAAGAGCAATACATTGAAGAGCTTGAGTCTTTACACTCTGCTTAGCCAGAAGATCGTATGATGGTTAGAAATCTGACACAAGGTCTCAGTTTAATTGAAAGAGGATTACAAATTTTAGAAAATATAGACACCTACGATGATCGCATTCTTTTCAACTAAACAAAGAATAAAATATTATTACATAATAAAATTTTTTGAGGCAGAATTTATTTTTTATCCAGCAGAATACTTTGCTCGATTTTGTGAAACCTCCTACATCAGAATAACTTTGGTTTACGATTTTGTGTTGTATTATCTAAGATTTTTTTTTTTTCTAAATTAATATTTTCTTCCGTCTTCGACTTCAACTAAAAACAATTTATATGTATTTAAAAACCGAATCATATCCCGACTTATACAGATATTAATCAGTCCCATTTATCGTGTATAACAGGGATGGTGAACCAATGGCACGTGGGCCACTGCTGGCACACGACTCAATATTTTGGGCACGCCACCGATCAAAATGGTTTTGATTTTAGTTCAAAATAACAAAGTTCATAGTGTGAAGTATTACGTTTAAACAAGAGTGATTGGTTCTCGGTGCCGTGAGGGGCAAACTCGTTTGTTAATATCTGGACTTGGTTACGTCGTGGACTGCTAATGCTAATGATGCGAAATTTTTCAACGCATAGCGTAGTAAATTTCGTTGACACTATTGTATTTTAAAATTTATTTGTGTTATATTTACGATTTCTAACCTTTATTTAAAGTGGCTAATTAAGCAAAAAAATAAATAAATAAATAAATTTAAAAAAATAAATAAGTGCTAGATAGTTAATGCAGCGTTTCTCAAACTGCGGGGAGCATGACAACTCTACAAGGGGGCGCGAGCATATTGAAAAGTCGAAAACTAAAGATTATTTGAAAATTTATTAATTTATAGAAAGTAAACGAACAAAATACGTTCTGTCTGACATAATAAAAAATAAAACACACATTTACACTGATATATTACACTTATAATTATATCAGTGCTACACAATGGATTTTATAATTAATTTAATAATACTAAGTTAAGAGCATGTTTAATAATTACCAGTGACCCCTTGAGATTCTCATATATAAAATTATATATAGAAAAATTATCACTTATCTTGATAATTTGTACGGTTTCAAATTAAATTCTTAATTGCCAATTTAAAGTTACGCGATTATATTGGGGTGGAGGAAGGAAAAAAGAAGCAAATAGTCTGAAATAAGTAAATCCCTTGCAAACATTGTCAAGGTCTTTTTGTTACATTCCAAAGCCTTCGGAATAATTTTATGGATATCAGTGCACAGAAAAGACCGTGATTCGGAAAGACGTATATATACGTGTGGGGAAATTAATGCTTTGGTTGAGCGAGACGTTTATATACACAGGTGGTACTTCAGAGGTTAAAGTCATATCGTAGTTTTAGCATCAAAGTATAGTATTATTGAGTTCAATACATTGTTGTTGTATAAAGGGGGACGCGATGAAAATTAGGATAGAATATTGGGTCACGAATATTGAAACTTTGAGAAGCACTGAGTTAATGTAACAGAAAATTTCATACTTAGTGGACCAAGAAATTTGACACGATTAGTAAACGCGACAAAGCGGTGTGTGTTTTATGTTCTGGAACAATTGCATATAGAACATCATCCGTAAAACGGATTTCAGGCACATTTAATTGTTCGAAGAAGCTGGCTCATGCTATATTTTAACCATATTTTCATTTATCTATGCTTGGGAGTCATTATTTTCAGAGATGAATAACATTAGACTCGCTTAGAAACCGTTTGGCAGATGATTCCAATTCAGCATGCATTCTGTTAAAAGTAACATCTTAGAATCCTAATATGTCACTTATTATCTAATCAGCAACAACAGAAGTCACACTAGTGTTACTTTAATTTGAATTACACGTATAACTAAAACAATTACTACTACACAGTGCAAAATGTACTTTTCGTAGTAAATAAAAGTTTTGAGTTGTTATTACTTAATTTTATTATTTTCCCAATAATCACAAATCAAAATTATTTGACTGTATGTCTATACCTCATTAAACATTTCTTTAGAAAAAATGACACGTTTATCCATAAAGGTTCGCCACCCCTCGTGTTCGAGGTAACTTCAAGAGAGCTGTTTAATTACAGTAGCACTGTGAGAACGAGCATCGCACACTCGTCTAATTCTTCAATGAATTTCTACAGAACCGTTTATGTCTGAAGAAAATGAACAGCATTACACTATTTGTATAATGTGGAAACATCAATTGCCAAAAAGCCATGTTTACTTGTCTACAATTCATCTCAAACTGAAGAACTTATTTTGGTAGTATTATACGATACGGTTTGAAGGAGTCTTAATCAATCGTCCACCGTTGATACACTCTTCCCTTTAGTTATTAATCGATTTGATAAGAGGTTGACAAAAATTGTCTCTCATATTCGTTTTATTAAAAAAGAACGAAAAACCAAAAAAAAGAATGAATCAGATATCCCACCCCTTGTACTTTAATACACAAATATCTTATTTTTTTTATAAAAAATTCAAATAAAATTCAAAAGTAATTAAGGCATTCGACTGCTTGTGATAACTTATTTTTAAAAATATGGAGATAGGGGGATTGTTTTGTGGTTTTTAGATTTACACAGTACATTTTAAGAAAAAAATATACCAAAATTAAGCAGAGGAAAAAGAAATTATTATTACTAAAATTATATGGTAAACAATTACATAAAACGGTGCCCATTCTGTATCAAAAGTTTTTGAACAATTTTTCAATTTTATCGTGTTGCTTTGCTATTCCTTTTTGAAATGACCTTCAGGATAAGAGATGTTTTAATTTCGAGAAAAACTAGAGCATTTTACCTTAGTTATTATATGAAACTGCTTAAAAAAACAGCGCTTATGTTCACATAAAGGATTGTAAATTTTGTAATAATGCCTTGAGAGATAAATATGAAGGTTAAAACACTTCTACTATTATACAGAACATGCATAAAAAATTTCAGTTAATTATTTTTAACACTTTTTAAGCAATCGCTGGCCCCGTTTGAGCATTTTCAAAGAAAAAACTTTCCGAGTAAGACGCATTGTAGAGTATGACATCTTGCTTTAAGTAGTGGCATCTACTTTTACTAAAACACTTGTAGTTTTTGTTATAATGAATGGAAAATAATAAAATTTGTAATTTCATAAAGCTAATAAAACAGCCTATAAAATAAAATCATTTAAAAATTTTGTCAGTTTTTGACAAAATTCGCAATTTTAGGGCAGTCGGATACCTTAATATTTTTGAGATTTTATTTATTAATTTGTGCAAATGCTGGACATTTGGACATTATGACATTAGTCTTCTTCCAGTTTCCCAATGCTTAAGAACAATAGGTTTGAAAGACAATAATATAGTGCATTCGTCAATATGGCTCTTATCCATTGACTGTCCAGAGTCACAAAGAGTACGGGTTGAAGTGTCCTTTAAATGAATTTTAAAACGATGGGCATTCAAACTTTTGATAATTTATTAAAATTGTTTATAATGTGACTTACTGTATACTTATATATTAACCCACATGTGCGCTATACTAATAACGGTTTGTTTATTTCTAGTTTCCGTGTGCTAAGTGGGACCAAGATGCCCGTGATATATAAAAATCACGCTTCCTCCTGACCTCTGCCACAATGGAACAGCACCAGCAATATGGTGAGGCGCAACGTGGCGCCGGTGCGACTCAAGTCAGAAGAGAAGTCAGTTTGGATTCACAATGTCAGAGCTCAGGTAATGGCCGCGTTTCATTTGGTGTTATTGTTATTAAAATGATTATAGGGGACTTTTGTTTTCATCTTCCAATATATCAGTTCGGAAAAAAATATTTTGAAAAATGTGTAATGCTATTTCCAAAAATGTACTTGTTACTTTTGAAGTTTTCCATTCAATATGAAATTTGTTTCCCAGCTTTTGATGAACTGATCTAAAACTGGAAAAATATGAGCATTTTTTAAACCCTCTGATTGTTGTATTATAATTTATCTGTTGCTGCTTTGTAAACAAATATTTTTACATTCAATCAATATCTGAGTTAGTAAAGAATGACTTTCATTTTTTTTTCCTACGGATACTTTTTTTCTCTGAGTTATGAACAAATACCATATTTACTTTTTTTAAACACAAGGTACTTACCTTAATAAGGAATGCATATTTTCCGGAACTTTTTTACAATACTTCACTATTACACTCGAGTTCATTTTATTTTATATAGGTGGTCAAAAATAAATAATACTTCCTGGTGAAGTCCTATTTTTTTTCTTTTAAAAAAAAAAAAATCAGTTACTGACCGTTTTTTGAAAAAGCTGGTTAAAGAAAAGTTCAATATGTTTACAATTTCTTTACCGGTTTGTGGGGTTGCCAACTTGGCATGAGAATCTCTCCAAGATTTGGCACCATTTTTATCACTAAATCGGGAGGTAACACGTAAGGTTTAACAATAATTTCTAACTGTCCTTTATGTTCTTATAAAATTTATTTTTAAAAGCAATAATTTGAGAGAAAAAAAAGTATACTTGAGAAATGTTTTTTGAATCATTTCGACTAATTTCATCAATAGTACTGTATTCGGTAAATTGTTTTTATATGAAAAACTAATGCAAGGTATATCTTAAGGAGTATTTTTTTGAAATACAGGAATGGCATACTTTTCATACTTTACAAACCGAACAATTAAATCATTTGGTTCTAAAGGCATTATTTCTATCAATGTAGATTCTTTAAAACCTGATTTCTTTCCTATTACAGTAATAAGGAATACAAAAGTATGCATTAGGTACTGGGCTTAAAACTGTTCTGAGAATTTTGTAATAATGTTTATTAATTATAAAATATGGGGTATTGCAATCAAAGTACCACTACAGGTCTAACAGAAAAAAAAATCATTTTTCTGTAAAGCAAATTGAGAAGAATTATCTTAATCAACACTACTTCAAACTATAAGACTGCGTAAGATATTTGCTATGTGACATGCGACAAAAAATTGGAACACATATTTAAAAATTTGTATGAATGATTCATATCTTTCAGGAAGAAACTGATGATATATTTCTGGCTGGTAAATTTGAAGTATCTGAAACAGGCATTGAAAATTAGCCATATAATGAGATTTAAGAAACTTGAATAATTGAAAACAAAAGTTTTTTAACGCAATAAACTTTTTTTTGTTTTAAAAATGAATAAAGGTAATTACAATGTCCTTTAGAATCTTAAAACTCAATGAAAGGTAGCTTATAAAAGGACAATAGAAAAGAAACTGCCATTTATCTTCCTCACAAAAGAAGAAAGAATCCACCAAAAAATAATCATTCATATTCTTTGTTACAATTGAAATAATCATTCATCTTTTATGGACATAATTGAGTGAAAATTGAGTAAAAGTATTCATTCATCTTCGTCAAAGCAATAAAACGGGGGACATTCAGGAAACCAAACATTTCCTTTATTGAATAGTGTACTAATTTCACACAACGCAAAGCTATAACTATCTCTTCTAAATTTAAATTAAAATTTTAAAAGAAATTTTTGACATACATATCTGTATAACTATTTATTTTTTTCAGAAATGGTAGGATTTTTTTAACATTAAAGTAAGATATTCAGAAAATGTATATGTTAAAACCCGCTAAGTCAGAGGTACTCAAACTTTTTTCTGCTGGGCCGCAAACATATGTCAGCTATTTCACGGGCCGAATACATATGCTAGTTACTTCACGAGGTCCGCATGGAAATATAAATGGGGGAAGGAGGGGGGGATACTTTAAGACTAAGATAACATTGGAAATTTAAAATGTGGAAAATTAATCAAAATATTATAACTCCTGTTTTGTTTTGTTTAATTATTATTTTTATGTCTATTTATTTTTGTCACTAACACTAAAATAGAAGCATTTAAGAAATACTCCTTCACAATTTCTGCATCAATAAACGTTTTCATGTGATTACCAATAATAAACAAACCTCTTGAAAAAGATTTTCGAGAAAAAGGATCATTGAACGATTCTTGTCTATTGGTATTTTTTAATTACAGCACTTTCGTGACAAATCAAATAATTACTGATCCATGTTTGTTTTTCACTACAAAATAGTCAACCTCCTAAAGTTCGAATATTTTTCGCTTCCAAGATATAAAAGATAGTTAAAAACTAGTTCCACCCATAAAATTGATGCTACTCCACTGTTGTCTGCTATCACTAACGGTAACCATTCAAAATAGAAAACGAATATCAATTCGTACCCATACGACAGCAAAAAAGCAAAGTTAAAATACTTTATTTTTTGAGAAAGAATTTCCCACCAAATTTTTAGTACAATGTTCTTAAATAAGTACATTTCTCAGAGTAATGGACCATGACCGGGCCACTTAAAAAGGCTCGGTGGGCCGCAGGTTGAGTATCGCTGCTCTAAGTTATTGAAAAGCAAGCTATTGATTATTTGATGATATATTTTGAAAAGTGTATGGTAAAGGTCGTGTTACAGCAAAAAGATACTGTTACACATTAAATTTGAAGATTTTTGAAAAAAAAATGTCTATGTAAAAAGGAATTCCTATAGACTTTAACGTACTTTAAGTATTCGACTACGTTCGGAATCTGATTTTGGCAAAGCATATAATTGAATAGTTATTTTCTTACATTTTTAGTTTCACTTGAATTAGATTATGCATGTCAAATTGTTTTAAGAGTATTATTACAATGAAAAATTATTTAAATACATTATACTGGCAAAAAAATGAAGAAAAGTAGAAATTTTCAAAACATTATCTTTTTTATAAAAAAAAAATGCTTTTCTAGTTATTTTATTTTTTCTATATATAGCTAAGACTTATCTACAGAACCTATAACTTTTGAAAAATTCACTTCATTTACATAGTTACTGTCAATTAATTGTCTGTTTTTTTTATTAAAATTATTCTTCTCTGATATATTAAAATGAATAGGAATAGATCATCTCTTCTAAATTCTAAATTTGTTCACTGGATGGTGTGGTTGATTTGTCACAGGCCCTCTACTACTAAGGTTAACCCGAGATCACTCGCGCGGGGAGTTCTGTACACCCCAGCAACAAGAAAATCCTCCCAGGATTCTAAAAAGAATGTGCAGAACCACAATTTTTTCTGTAGCTGAACATTTTAGGTCATTGAACCTTCAGGCCTGATGCAATCCCTCTTTCTCGAACGATTGGAATGTAATGACCTTCAAAAGTTTATCTGGGGGGCTGAGATCTCCCGCGAGAAGTTGAGCATTTGTATACAGTCTGCTCTGAATGTTTGGAAAATGATTAAATATTATTTTTCTATACTTTCTACTATCATTATCTCATTAATTATAAAGTATATTTATTACTGGTATATACGTTTTATATATACTGGTTTATGAAAAAATATAAAATTATGTGTTTTAAAATGAAAATTTTGTATGTTTAGTTTAAATTAATGTGTTAGTCTCATTTATATGCAATAAATTTAATAATTTTATTTGTATAATACAAAAAACATCTTGTACTTTATAAATATGTATCATAATTACTTAATTTTATTTTCATGATTAAATACACGTGTTAAAAGTTTGGGGTGTTCTCTACACCCCACGAGTAACGACGATAGCAAAAACAGGCACGAGTGACCGCGGGTTAAGGGTTGGATCCCGGCCCAAGTCGATTGATTTTCATGATGCAGAAAATTTACAGCGGCCATGTATAATCATATGACATGTAAAAGCTCCCTAGAGTGTCTGTTTGGCTTGAGTGCTCTCGGCAGAATTAAACTTAAGTGCAGGTTTGCTTCATCAGAGCTCAGGTGCCTCCCAATGGAGAGAAAACTGGGCTCAAATTTACTTGAGGTATTTGGTATCGCCTATATGGTGCCGCGATAAAAAGTGATACCAGCTCAGGGGAATGTATTAAATGCAAAGATTAAAAATACCAATACGCAGTCTCATTAGACGGAAAAAAATACGTATTTCAGTATAAGTCCTAGTTCAGGTGCTGTAAAAAAGTTTTTGCTACATATAGACGAAATATTATTATTGTAGAAGTATATTTTCCAATAAACGAGTATTTTTTGAAAATATGTCCTTTTTGCCAAAAAATTGCATTTAAATAATTTTTATAGTAATAATATTTTTAAAATAATTTTATATATATATTCTAAATCAAAAGTGATGCTAAATATAAAAAAAATACTCATTTATGCTGTTTTTCAAAATCACTCTTCTGAACCTAGTCGCATTCTGGAAGTATATTGACATTTTTGTATTCAAAATAGTTAAAAATTTATCATAAGCAATATTTTGCAAATGATTTTTTTTTTTAAAATTTGAATCTCACGTTGTAAAAACTAGCTATTAACTATTTTTTTTAAATTCTGACGAGTTTAAAGTGGCACTCACGAACATGTCCATTATTTTCATCAATGTTTTAAATAGTTCTTTTAATAGTTAGAAAGTCTTTCTATGTCTTGATTATTTAATCATTACAAAAGCACACAGAAAAAGAAAAAAAAACACGTTCTAAAATTTTAATTTTGAGTAAAAAACTTTAAGAAGCGGTAATCTTATCTTTTCTGGAGTCAAAAGCAATTTTAAAAGGTTTAAGATCTAATTATATGTTAGACTTCAAAGAATAAAACTCGGCTTCCTTTTTCTTGGTTTAATTTTTCACAAGTGAATGCAATATTTTATGTTATTAACTCAATTATATACTTATATACAGAAAAGTGTATATTCTGTTTATTGAAGGTATCGCAAACTGCTTTAACTTCGAAAAATATATATTTACATAATTTACACACATTTTACTTTTAAATCTTATTTTATTAAAGTAATTATTCCTTATTTGCTTTACTAATTTTATTTTCAAGGTGAAATATTGAGATAATTACCTTCCTTATTATAATTGAAGAATTTCTTATAAGTATATGTCGTTTTTATAATATGATGTTATTGAAAATTAAAAGTATGTGCTAGAAAATTATTTAAGTCACTAAAAATACATAAAGATAATTATTTTTGTTACTATAAGTTTTGGAAGGCATTAATTATTAACATGTAATTTATCCAATTGAAAGTATGACATACTTGTAGAGTCAATGTTTAAATCAATGTCAGTTATTATTTTTTTTACCTTTATTCTTAAATAGTTCGAGAGAAAAATGCCCGGTTTATGTATTAATATGTATTTTTGATAAAACGTAAAACACTTTACACGGCATGTTTGCTCCACATTTAATAATATTATAAAGAGTATTGCAATATCTATAAATTATTTATATTTTTCAGGTATACGTTCAATGATAATTCAAGTTGTGGAAATCATATATACGTATAACAAAGTTTTTACTCAATATCTGTCATTGGCGTAATTTAACCATTATTGGCTCATGCGCCATAAGCAACCACAATCATTCACTTTTTAATTGTCTTCTGATTAGAATGATAACGCTATTTGCCATGAATTAAATAAAATAGAGATTTTCTTCTAACTACTATACACTCACTGGCCAATGAATTAAAAACTCAAGATCAATATTATTTTGGACTACCTTTTCCTCGGATAACTGTTCTGATTCATTTGGACATCGAGTCCAAATGCTTTTGAAATGAATTTACGTACAGATCATTTTCGATCTTGTAAAGAGACGGAAGAGGAGAGTGCTGTTGAATGTGTATTTCCACCAAATCCTACACATTTTCCATAGAGTTAAGATCTGGGCTATGCGGTGGCCAGGAAAGGTGTTTAAGATCAAACTGATGTTTATCGAACAGATTTTGAACATTTCTGGCACGATGTGTAGTTACATTATTGTCCATTATGTATAATCTTCGCCATATTGTATAGTGTATCTCTCTTATCAGCATTTCTAGTTATCTCATGGCTACGTGTTTACCCTTGAAGAACACCTGGACAACACTTCAAAGTCAACAGAACATGATACCTCCCTCAGATACTTGTATACTGCGAGTAAGACAAGATGGATCCATGGTTTTGGGGGTTATCGCCAAATTCGACGTCTTCTACCAATGCAAAATACGAAGTAACGTGAGTCATCCTTTCACATTACCCGTTTTTTCATGTCCTCAGATGCCCAATGTCTTCTTTCCCAATACTACTGTAAAAGAATTTTTTCATTTCTGGCAGAAATTAGTGGTTTTCTCACAGACACCCGACTATGCATTCCTGCTCTCTGTAATTCTCAGTGCATGGTTTAAGCTGAAATATTTTGGGAAGAGCCTTAGTTGGCGATTTGTGTCAGTTGAAGCAATTTAGAGTCTCTGTTCTGCCATACAAATCGTTGGAGATGACGCCGATCAGGCGTTTGGAACACTGTCTGAACCGCAGTTACGTCTTCTAGAGAAGGACTGTGAGTTCTTGTTCCAACTTTTTTGAAAATCTTTGATATAGTTTCTTTTGAGAACTCAGTGAGATTTGCTGTCTTAGAAATCGAGTTCCTTGCTAAACGAGCATCCACAACAAGCCTTTTTTTAAATGGTGAAATATCTGTCGGTTTTTCTATTTTACTTCATTCATCGTGAAAAGAACTCGTGCACCTTGCTTATAGTCTCGCATTCTAACCACTTACTTACTTACTCTGGAGAATCGAGCTCACCCAAAGAGTTTTAAGCTGTATGTAAACCCTCCGAGAAGTTATTTTATTTGCATACTGAACGAAATACATATACAAAAAGGTCCCGAATGAGGGACCAGAAAAAGCACTTTATAATTACACACAATGCAAATAAAAAAAATACACATAAATACAAACACGAACGCACATAAATGCTATCTTCTAATGAGAAGAAGGGACCCTGAAAAGAACATAGGACGGAGAAACCACCCCCAAAAGGAATTGTGAAAATAATAAGGGGTGGAATGTCAGATAAAGAGAAGGTCCAAAACATTTTTTTTATTATCTTGTTATACTGTTGGAAAGACGGTTCTCGTGAGGCAACAGATACGAGACCCTCACAGAAGGAGGGAGTAACCATGTCATAAAAAAAATTGCATACTTCATCCTTAGGACGCATTCAAATGAAAATTCGAAAGGTTACAAATTCATTGGCCAGTGTGAATATATCCTGAAAAGATAATTTTAAAAAATATAGAACGCTGTTGATTAAGTATATATAAAATGACTCTCCCCTACACACACATTGGTAATTTAATTAAAGAACTCTGAAAGGCAAATTTGTAATCCTTAAGAATGACAAATAGTGATAATATACGAAAAGAAATGTCATGTAAGCTTTCGACTTGTAGTTGTCAATATATTTGAAATATTGTTGGCATTTTGTGTAGGTAAGCATTCATTGAAAATCCAGAAAACTTGTCGGACAGTGAATGATTTGTACCCAATTTTTACGAATAATAGTTATTCTAAATGGGAACACTGTGCAAAATGGTTCTTCTGTGTGGGTATAGAGAAGTCATCGATAGAGAAGAAATATGTCGATATGCGTTAAGTTTCTAAAATCGTTTGCTCGAATATTCATCAATGTTATTCGACGAAAATGACTAATTAAATTACTGGTGAAAATACAGGACTACTTAATACAACATCAGTCACATCAATTTTTGCAATAAATATGTTTCTGCATGTCTCATATGTTTAAAAATAAAACCGCTAAATTTCTAAAATTTGTAGCTAGTAATACCAGATTTTCTTCAAGATTTCTGACTACATTTTTTAGTCAAAAATTAAAATTTATTATTTAAACACTTAATAAATTATTAACTTTCTTAACCTGCCTTTCTTTTGATTTCCTGATAATTAGAAATAAAAAAATTATTTGCATGTTTAAAATATTATTTCGTTCGCCAAAAAAAGCATTTTTATAAATGTTTAAATGTAAATTCCTCAAAACTGTTTTTGTAACGTTGATATTATCTCAATTTTGTAACATCTGGAATACCGTTAGAGACACTAGCTTGAAAATTTCGCTTAGATTTTTTAATGGGATTATCTAGCGAATGGATAAAAAAGCTGCGAAAATGATTAATTGTGTTTGGGAATAGTTGTTATAGTTAAATGTTAACCTCTGAAAGTACTGAATAACTATCGAAAATTACTCAGTTACAGATTTCCCTGGTCATAATATTTGATTCCATAAATATAATTTAAAAGTTTTAATCCATTCAGTAAATATGTATTTAAAAATCTGTTGTAAAAACTTTTTATTTTAAAAAGTTTTCAAATACTTATTGAAATAGAACATTATAATAAACTCAGAGAACTGACTGAAATTTGTTTAAAATTTAAATATGTTTGAAAATAATTATGCATACATGTGAGGGAGAGTATAATTTCTTACATTTTTATCATTAGGCATAAAAGAGAAACTAGAGCTGTAAAAAATTATTAAACAAAGACTTCGAATCCAGTCAAACACTTAAAAGTGGAATTACAGGAACACGCTTTACGGTATGTACGTTACATTTACTTCTCTAGGTTTTATTAATAGAATACAATTTCGTTTCATGGGGATAACTATGCACATCATACACTCTTGAGTAACACGCATATCTGATTATTTATTAATATGATACATATATTATACAGCATTATTCATTTATTTTTATAATTGCCTTACAGCAGTGTTTCTCAAACTGTGGGGCGCGCCCCCTAGGGGGCGTGAAAACCCTATAAGGGGTCGCAAGCATATTGAAAAGTCGAAAACAAAGGATTATTTAAAAAAATTATTAATTTACTAAAAGTAAACAAATAAAATACATTCTGACATAATAATTAAATAAAATACACACTGATACAATACACTTGTAAATATATCAGTACTGCAGTGCTTCTCAAAATTTTGATACTTGCGACCCAATTTTCAATCATAATTTTCATCACGCCCTCCCCCTCCATACAATAACAATGTATTGAATTCAGTAATAATATACTTTGATGCTAAAGCTACAGTACGACTTTAATTTTAAACCATACAGATTATCAAGATAAGTATTAAATTTTGTATATGATTTTGACATGCCCAGAGTCACTGGTAGTTATTAAACTTGTTCATAACTTAGTATAGATAAATTAATTCTGAAATACATTGTGCAGTACTGATACATTTATAAGTATATTATATTAGTGTACATGTGTATTTTATTCTTTATTATGTCATAATGTATTTTGTTTTGCTTCCTTTCACATTAAATTTTAATACTTATTTTAAATCTTTTATTTTTTATTTTTCAATACGTTCGCGCCCCCCATGTAGGTTTATTACGCCCCCTTAGGGAGGCACGCCCCACAGTTTGAGAAACTCTGCAGTACTGCGCAATGTATTTTATAATTAATTTAATAGTACTAAGTTAAGAATAAGTTTAATTATTATCAGTGACCCCATAGACTTGTCATACATAAAATTAAAAAAAAAATTAACATTCATCTCGATAATTTATACGGTTTATAATTAATCCCTTAAATGCCGATTAAAAATTATGTGATTCATTCCCCAATGCCACCGTTTTACACGTAATCCAGTATGTGGTGAATCGAGGGAGAGGGATAGAGAAAAGGAATAAATATACAAATCCTCTGAAATAAGTAAATCCTTCCAAACACTGTCAAGATCCTTTTATTGCATTCCAAAGTGTTCGGGATAATTTTATGGATGGCAGTGCACAGAAAAAATTGTACTTCGGAAAGACGTATATATACGTTCAGGCAAATAACGCTTTGGCTGAGAGGGACGTTTATATTCGGTGGTGGCTTGTAAGAGGTTGAAGTCGTACAGGTTTAGCTTCAAAGAATAGTATTATGGAATTAAATACATTGCTATTGGATCGAAGGGGGGGCGATGAAAAATCTGATTGAATATTCGGTCTCAATTATTGAAAGTTTGAGAAGCACTGCCTTACAGAAATAATTTTGTTAATTAACATTTTAATATACAGTGTGTCTGGGCATAAAGTATCCGAAAGTTATAGCATATTATTACGGAAATACCCATCAGAATGTAATAAACTGTTCATCCGTGGATTGGAAACCCCTCCGAGATTTTTTGGGTCTAGTCCGTTTGTCCGCACGTGCACGTATTATTTGGCAATCGCAAACGATGGGCTTGTTACACTGTCTTCATTAGTAAAAATTTGGACTCCACAGCAAAAGGTGCTATGCTTACTTTGGTTAACGGAATTTAAATTGGTCATGCGCATAGAGCGACGTGTTCGAGAAGAATGAAATGTCATTAATGGCTCGCCTAATAGACTTATCAGGACTCCTGCAAAATGAATGACGCCCACAACCAACAGTGTTTTCTACCACGAAAACTTAAGAATACTTGCCAGTTTGAGATACCAAAGCTCCCGTCTCAGTTAAAGTTCTTTCTCTTTGGCGGATAGATTTTGATGTTGGAGGATCGACATTTCCTTCTGTTCGAACTCGTAGCTGTAAATTCCATTAAGCAAAGTTCGCACTGCACCTTTTGTTATGGCGTCCACATCTTTACTAATGAAATCAATATAACAAGTTTATCGTCTGCGATTTCCAAATAATGTACGCACATGCGGCCGATCAGATTAGACTCAAAAAATCTCAAAAAGTTTTCTAATTCCCGGATGAACAGATTTTACATTCTGATAATCAGCTTCATTATAATATGCTATAACATTTTGATATTGTAGTCCCAGAATCCTGTACTTTAAATATATTTAAATGTTATATAGAATTTTAGTGAGTTTATCAAACGCATACCATTATACATTCCACATTACTCTTCCCTTTCCTTTGTGCCTTTTTTTTTAACTTAATCCCTTGAGGAACAAATTAACAAATTCATGATGTGAAATGAAACAGTTATCAATAATTCAATTAATTAGTTTGGCTCAGTTATTTACGTATCACATCATATGTATATTTTCAAACCATTTAATTAACTTCTACAACGCAATACGTGACATTAATCAGAATTAACTCGCAGTCAATTAATCAAACAGGATGTATAAGAATTCCATGCGGAGGGTAGGGGAATGGAGATAGGAACAAATTGTGTCTCAATCATCAAAACTTCGTTACATCTGATATACCATACGACTCGTTCAGGATATCCCAAAAGGACAAAACATATCGAAAATTCGTCTGTTTACGATTCAATTCCCCAATAACTGTTTTCTCTCTAGTAATGTAATTCGCTCTGAATTTGAATATTGTTTTCATTTATTCGTTTTAATGAATTGTAGAAACAAATTAAATGAAATCAATTCTACTGATGAATTGGGAAACCTACATTGCATTACGTGTAGATGCAATTGTTTGATTTGCGGACCTTGCTTATAAAGTAAATGAAGGAATCCTAACGTCAAATATATTCCCTATTGTTACTAATTAAATTTCGTTCATCAATTTTAAATTACAGTTCGCTTCCCTGGAAATTCGAAATTTAATTACAAATTAGATGTTAAAGAGAACAAGGAAATAAACCATTCCAAAATACGTTGGTTTGTTTCTGAACATAAAGAAAATTAAAAATAAAGTTTTCTGAATATGAGGCATGAGAAAATAGAGTTGTGTAAAGGGGTTAGTGCTTTTTAATTTGTCACGATTCACGATCACTACAATAGTGTGGAGTGAGAATTTGGAGTCGAATGTCAGTTCAGATATATCGTTCTTTTCAAGTGACTATGATTAAAGATTTCAAAGTTCTTCGGCAAAAGCTGTTGACATTGGCATGAATGTTTTACATGAACTTCGTCTTGCCAAATCACAGCTACGCTGTGTATATGTTTGACGGCAGAGACGAAAAGGTAACCAGTTCGGGCAATTAGTTCATCGATTTTTATTCTTGTCTTTTGATACTTACTATCTAAGGATGATCGGGTCACTGCATACCCCCTTCCAAAAGAAGAAAGTCTTTTTGCTTTCAATGTACCTTCTGAGAGATATTTAGATCAAAGTCTTTTCCCCTCAATTACTGCAAGTTTTTTCATCCTGTGTAGGTTTGAATGTCGTTTTGAAATTTTTCCTTTGACCTTGTGGGCAGTCTCTAGTTCAGATGACAGGGCAGGTTCACGCATGCGTGGTATTACTAGTCGTAATTTATTGTAAATTTCTTAGACTCTCCATGGAGTGCAAAATTAGCCAATAGAATTAGGTCCTGCAATCTAATGTTCAATTATTGTGTCACTATTTGAGTAAAAATTCTTGATATTAGCATGAATATTTTTATTCGACCATCAACCTACCAGTATACATCTACGCCTCATGATCGTATGAAGACTAGGCCCGCAAAGAATCCTTATTCGGGCTACTTATTTAACGTTTTTCAGTCATACCCTGTGATATTTGCAACTTACGGAAGGTAAGATCGCTGCCGTCCATTTCCAATACAGTAGATTCCCGAATACTCGGCCTGATGTGAACCGAAGAGTGGCCGAGGTTGTGAAAATACGGGGTTATCGAGAATAGGATTAAAAAAGAATAGGTTCTAATTTTTCTTTAGAAAATATTGTAATGCACTTGTATGTGTTGTTTACTTAAGAATACTACAAATAATAAATTGCCCAAATACCCTTAAGGTATCCGAACACGTTCGGAATCGTGATTTTGTAAAAGCGTATAAATGGATAATACTTATGATATTTAGTAACACTTAGATTAGAAAATGTATAGAAAAATGTTTTAAGAATAGTATTACATTAAAATATTATATAAGTACAATATTTTGACAAAAAATTAACATAGAATGACCCATTTTCAAAATATTCTCCTTTTATGAGAAATGCTTCTATTATAATAATATTTTGCCTGTATATAGCTGAGACCTCTGGACAGAGGCTCAACTAGAATTTTTGAAATATACAACTTAGAAGTGGATTTATCTACGTTTTATTACAACAGAGGAGAGAAATTTTAAGAAAAAAAAACCAATAATTATTTCAATGGGTTGTAACTCTGAAAATAATGTGAATGTTTCAAAATTCACAGTTGAGCCTCTGTACAGAGGTCTAAGCAATATATAGGCAAAATATTGTTACAATAGAAGCATTTGTCACAAAAACAGAACATTTTGAAAAGGTGCCACATGCGGCCCGCGAGCTACAGGTTGAGTATCGCTGGGTTAAACTAAACAAAGCTAACTTGCTTCTCGGTGTAATTAAATATGCAGGGATTTATATTAAATTTTTATTAAAATCAATTGAGTAGTAAAAATAATTTTAAAAAAACAAAACTTCAGAGTATTTTTAAATGAAAGACAAACAGATAAAATTATTTACTTAAAAATGCTCAAATACTAAGAAAAACACAAAACAAATTATTTCAGCGAAAATAAATGTCATTACACTCAAATTGTACTAATGTTAGCAACCGAGATTAGACTTGAATAAGGATTTACTATCCTATAAAGTGAATGACTGGTACAAAATGAAGTTTCCTCCAAAACATTCTAAACTTCACAGCACTTATTAAAACCCAGTTCTTAAATATGTCGGTAAAATTCTAATTTCAGTGGCGCAGACCAAGTTGGATGCTTTAGAAAGAGCTCAGAAGGAAAGCTCCCCGTATAATCACGGGAGCAGTTGTGTTAACCCTTTAGCAGTTCTACAATCCCGTACTTCAAACCTTCCCATCGCCTTTGCGATAAAGAAACAAGTGGCTAAGACACTTGCTAAGTTGAAAGCGTATCAATGAACAGATTGGATGCAAATCCAGGATTCGGGTAACTTTAAAACTCAGATCCCTCCAATGGAAATTCGTGAAAGGCTCTTTTGGTTAACTTAAATCTAAATGTTCCAGTTGAGAATATCTACATACTTGTTGGCCCACTAGACTTTACGGGAGTACCCGATAATTTTAAAATGGATAAAACTAAAAAAAAAAAGCATACTGCATATTAATCTGAACACAAAAGCTTTGCTTTTGTTGGTCAATGATTATTAATGGTTATTTAATGATTGGTGCTAAAGATTCAGATGCATATTGTAAACTGTTTCATGGTATCCGTCTACCCAAAAACTGCAAAGTTTGCCAACAATTGACAATTTTATTTTATAGGTTATCTTATTATAGCTTTATAAAAATACCAAGTTTATTTTCTTACACACTTAAGAACAAAAACTACTAGTATTTTAGTAAAGGCAGATGCCAGAAGTTTAAACGGGATGTCAAACTTTAAAATGCATCTAATCGAAATGTGTTTTTCCCCCGAAGAACTCAAACAGGGACAGCAATTGCTCAAACTATTTTAAGAAAACTATTCTTCTGGCTTTTTCTTGGCTTTTTTTGTGTATGTTCTGTGTAATAGTAGAAGTACTTTAACCTTCAAATTTATCAATATCTGATGTATTGAAAAACTTACAGTCCCTTATAATCACTATTTTTATAAGCAAATTCCTGTAATAACTAAGGTAAAGTGCTCTAGTTTTTGTAAAAATTAAAATATCTATCCAAAAGATCATTTAAAAATGAATATCAAAGCAACACATCGAAATTGAAAAATTGAAAATTTGCTTAGAAACATTTTGTACAGAATGGGCCCCGTTTATACAATTTCTGCAAATTTTTACCAATTTTTTTCCCTTTCAGTAATAATAATTTGTTTTTCTCTTCTTAATTTTAGCATATTTCTCTTAAAATGTACCAAAAAAAATCTAAAAACTACATAAAAATTCCCTATATCCATCTAGTCGGATACCTTAATAGAATGTCCAAGTGGGGCCCAATATTTTTCAAACTAAGGATCGGAAGAACATTCGGTCTTTTTAGATGTGTCTAATTTGAAAACTAAAATTGAGTCTTTTTCAAGGACAGTCATTCTTGTTGTTTCTAGTTCGACCATAGAAGCAGTATCACTTCAGCATTGTTCTAAGCCTCCTATTCTTACAGCAAACAATATATCAGGGAACTAAATAAGGGTAGTAAAAATGGTGTCAAACTCAAGGTTAACTTGAGCCAAGCAAACAAGGTTTAACTTTAGGTGGACCGCAAAAAAAAAATCAATACATATAGAAACGTAGGTTTATTTCGAGTGTACATTATTTAAACTTATATTTAAGAAGAACAAATATTGAATGTTTGCATCCTGACACTTGACATCTCTTCGCTACTACTATCTTTCCTATTTCGGGAGAAATTTGGTTCGCAGTGATTCAAAACTCACCAAAGATGAGCACCATTTTGATACTATTTCTAACAGGAAACTTATTTCCTTTCATAACTGAAAATAACTACTCGCAACGATAAGTACTTCCAAACATGGAAATAATTTCATATGCGAATTTTCCAGTACTTTCAAACGCGGCTGGTAAATATTTGTGAAATTCGGGCACATCCACTTCAATGAATTTTGCTTTCAAATTTCAGTCGTACTGAATCTCAATCATCTCTGTTTGTATATGGCTGAGTACTGAATGCATACTTGTTGGGAAAATTGAAGAAAATAAGCAAAATGTGTCTTCTGAAGAATTGAAATATTTAAATCTTGTTTTAAAAAAACCAGCTCTAAGTTTAAAAAAAATTTTCTGCGTATTTTTGACACGATGCAGTATCATCTAAATTTGATTTATTCATGCTGCAAGTAAGTTGCTTTTCCGAAACATATTATTGTGTGCCATACATGAACACAGCACTAGCTTGTCTTCCCAGACCTTGATCCTAAATCCTACGTTTCAACATAGAGGGCCAAGAGTTCGAATCACAAGACCGCTTCCCCTTGTGATGACTTAGAAAAATTGTTGCATAGCGTGAGAATTAAGAATTAAATTATTACATCTACCGCTTTTGATTACAATATTTACATTTAGATACAAGTTATGCAAACTATTGAGTACCTCATTTCCCAAGAATTTGTTGTTGGTGCAAAACACAACGACTGTTTTTGAGTGTATCAAGTGGACTGCACTCTTTTGGGTTGGGGCAGTCCCTTCTTGAATTTCAATCGAGGTTCGGTTCTCAAGTAGAATGCATAATTTGTTTTCTTGTGGCTATAGGTAGTCGGCATGATTTAGATGAAAGGATCCGCAATATTTTAGGAGTGTGAGTGTGGAAATGAACGACGAAATGCTATCTGTATAAGGAAGCTCATCTTGCAGCTGCGAGACGGAAAAACATTACACCTTCTAGACTTTTTCTTTTCATTTCTTACTGTTCTATCTGTGTTATTTGTGTGTGTTTTTATGTTTTGTTTTTGCCATGTTTTATATATATATATATAGTTTGAAATTTTCAATTTTTGGTTTCGATGTAGTATTGTTACTTGGATAGTGGACAGATGTACGTGGATTGATTTCCGATTTTGCCATACGGAACAACAGTATTAACATAAAATACTTTTCACTAGCTTAAATTTGTTCAAATCTCTCGATCGTAACACAAAGATCTGTGCAGAAATAATTAAACTTTATATTTTTTTTCCTCTTTTAAAGGTCACAAATCTCGCGGAAATACAAATGCTAGTGAACTGAAAATATTTTAATATTTAGTGCATAAAAATCCGACAAACTGACTAGATTTAAGAATTCAAACATGTGGAACACACACAAAATAAGTTTTTTGCTATTTTATGAAAAAAATATCATTACTTTATATTAAAATATCCTTTAATAAATCATATTAATTAAATTATTTGCATGGGAATTTATTTCCTACAGTGCATTTTGAATTTATTAAAAACATTATATTGTTTTGGTTAGCAGCATTTTTCAAATGAATTTTTTTTTTAAATTTCTATGACAACAACTAAAAAATATCACCAATTATCAAAAAAATTAAAAAAAAAATTTTTTCAGTAACAATTCATTTAAATAAAAACTACTTAGTTCCTAATGTTTATTAGATCAAACAATTCAACTAGTATATTTAAATGCAAATAAATCAAATGTTTTGAAGTTAAATTTTATACAGATTCATTTAGCGTTGTTAATAAAACTTTAACTAAATCCTTCTCCTATGACACGTTTTTATTTATATTAGCATCAGAAGAATTATGTAATCCCTGGGAGTGTCTAGGTAATCCAGATAGATTTAATGCTGCAATCTCTAAGACCTTGGATGTAATAAGCTTTTATTTTTTCATTGATTTTGGATTACATTTTGTATTTATCATGGGATCTTTGGGTGAAGACCTTTTTTCTAAGGAAGATTTGGGAGGTTATTTAATATGGATTTATAATGTCGAAAAATGCAAGTTTATTTTAAGATATTGAATTAAATTTACAGAACCGCTGGCTTATGTATTTATCATAATTTAATCTTTCTATATCTATGGACTTGGATAAGAAATATTTTTATCCTTATAATATGTTAAAAAATATAGTTTTTTCAAAGCGTATAAGAAACTCGTCATTGTATTGTGAAATATTACGGCACAAGAAATAAATTTTAATTTCGTTTTTCTGAATAGAACTGAAAAGTAATAAGTAAAAAAAAAAAAATAAATTCATTCCTACTTACGTTAACAAAGAAAATTTTCATATTTAAGTTACTTTTTATTAAATAATTACAATTGATATAAATATTATATACATGTGACAGAATCACAATATTAAATGTCAATACACCTTTTAAATTAACATTAAAAAGCTTTTAAGCATATGAAATTTGTAATTACATTTTTTAATAAAAGTTGAATGTAATAGGTACGATTTTATCTTAAAACCACTGTAAGAGGAATGCTAACGTTTAACTAGCATATAATCATTCAGGTTAAGATAAAACTCCATCACAAATTAAACAAAAGCTGTTTTATGGTGCTGTCATCTGGAGGAATAAATATCGAGTGAAATATAACTCTTTAACTATAATTAATTAATTTAATTAATAAATTAATATATTTTTAAGAACTGTATTAACATCAAGTGTCAACCACTACAAGTTTAAAAAATGTATTCGTACTTGAGTGGATACATAAAAAGTATTTTATTAAAGATTGAACATTTTAACAACATATATAAATATATATTCTGAGAGCGAGAACTAATGGTAGGAATTGAAATAGAGAAAACTGGTGGAAAGAACAAACACAATAGTTTTAAAGTATATTCTAATATTCTAATATGGATATTCCTCTAAAAAAGCATAAAAAAATTCTAAATAGAGGTGTCTAAATAAACTTATAGTAAAAAACTATAGTTTTTTCTGTGACAATGTGATCATTTTTAGATTAGGCTGTTTTAACTTTACACCGCACACTTTTTTCTTCTTATTTTTAAAGCAGTTGTTGCCTACATAAGGTATCAACTGCTACATAAGGCATGCCACCTTTTGATGCCTACATAAGGCATCAACAGGTGGCATGCTTTCTACTTTGCGATGAACTATTTCGTAGCTGTTATTTTCAAGAAATAATGTTTATTTAGACATTATTCATAGTTCGTTAGTAATGTTTATTATAACATCACTAACATTATTTCAAGAAATGATGTTAGTAATGTTCACAAGATCTTATAGAAAGCAATTTTTTAAATCTCTGATCGTAGCAAGATGTTAAATCCTGTTTTGCCATTCTCAGTTTGGAATAGTCCATGGCATTCATGGACTATTCCGAACTAAGCAAGCAAATATGTTCGGAATTTTACAAAGCATCGACAGTTGTTCAAACTAACTTTAACAACAATGTCTTTTCAACTAATTTTTTTTTTCCATTCATACAAGGATGAGATTTTTCTTTTTCTGCTTCTTGAAGTAAAACTATTTCAAAGCCATACTTGCTTGCATATGTGCTAAGAAATAAACATGATAAATTTATCTTCGATAATGTTTGTAAAATGCTGAAAAATTGAAGAAGTGTATGTAAAAATAGCGTTGCTTCAAATGCTGTTTTTTAAAATATCCACCTTGCACAAAAATTAATCGTCATTTTAACACACACACACACGTCATATCTTTAAGTAAAAAAAATATTTTTCTTCCTCTGAACTATTTCCGTAATCAGTCAATAAATTACACGATATTCCTAAAAATGAAAAAAAGGGAAACATTGTAAGACAACACTTTTAATTTTACCAGGCATTTTGAAAATTTAATGTAAGAGAATACGTTTGAAAACATAGATAAAAATGCCCTTATTTGAGGAAAGTAATGAGTTAAGTATCTATTCTTCAAAAATTTCTTGTCCCCCAACTTTCATCAATATTAGTAATGAAAAGTTTAATGATTTATATTTTAAAATATTGCCTTAGGAAATATTACCTCGAGTCATTTTTCTTGGATGTGCTTTGAAAATAATTTCAACGCAAAGTAAGCCCTATTTTTAAAAATTAAAAAACATCTACTGCAAAAATATTAAAAAACTATAAATTCCGTTAATTGCTATGCATTATCTTAAAGACAAATCTTTCAAAATGTGGGTCTTCTATGGAAATAAATGAAAGTCGCAGTAGCTTAATGTTTATAGTAACGAACTCGTGATCAATGTATAGCAAGTCGAGTCATATTTCTACTGAAGATTCCGCATGTAGAGAGGCTACTGCGCATTAAATTTGTCGAGGCTCAAATTCCTGCCTGTGGCATAGTTTGGAAAGGAGGGTGCCAGCTGAGGTGTCATTCTCGTCATTTGCCCGTCACTAATAGTCCTCATATTGTGTTTACAGAGCGACGTTATTAATCACCCAATTCTTCTTCAATGGCCCGACAGCCCTGGGTGGGCCTTCTCCAGAAGTGTTCTCCACACACAGGTATCCCTACTTTTAGCAACTGTTTTCTAATTTTTGACCTTTAAATATTTTAAGACATTTTCAACACAGTCAAACCATCTAGGTGTCCTGAGGTCTATTTCCCATGGGCTTTGCGAGAAAGATTTTCTTGCAGAAACGATCTTCATTCATTCTAGCCAGATGACCAGTCCATTTAAGTCTCTGCAATTTAACAAATTTTACAATATCAGGTTGTTTGTAAATTTAGTAGAGTTCTAAATTAGATCTTCTTCTCCATGATCCAGTCACTTGGATCCCACCAAGAATGCAGAGTAAGATCTTTCTATCGAAAATTCCCAAAGCTTCCTCATCACGTATTCAATGGTCAAGTTTCTGATGCATAAGTCAGGACAGATCTTATAACACTTTTGTAAAGAAGCAATTTAGCTCTTAATTTTTAAAAAAATTGATTATAAATAACTCTTCAAGGCATAAAAACATCTAGTTGCAGGAAATGATTTCATTTATAAATTTCTGGTGCCAGCTCATTTTTATTATTTATCTCCGTTCCCAAATAAGTAACACTGTTAACTTTTTCAAATCTATAATTACTAATTTCTAACTGATTAAGTTGTAAGTTGGACTTTAGTCAAGGTAAATATTTAGTTTTATTCCTTTTGACAGATGTTAAATCTCTTAGTACTTTGACTAATGCTATAAATGCCTGTTTAACCCTCCAAGTGGTCTGCACGTAAAATTCCGCCATTCCAGAGATGCTTTTTCTGACTTCAAGCAAGATTCCCAAAAGCGGCCGAGCCGCATTCTTAAAAATACGGCTCAACCGCTTTGGAGAACCCCACCTGAAAGCAAAAAAGTATGTGTGGTGCATTTTTGAAGCATCTCCAGAATGGCAAGACTTTAAGTGCAGACCACTTAGAGAGTTAAGAGCTGGTATTGTTCGGGCAATAATGTCCATGTCATCACATAATCCTGTATAATCAATCACAAAAATGAAATATTTTGACTAAATATGATGTATGTAAAACCGATAATCAATTACAGAAGTACCTTCGAAAATATTGATAATTCCGAACAAAAATAATGTATTCCTTTTTTAAAAAAAAAAAACCTAAGCTACTAAAATTATATTAATAAAAATTATATTAATTGAACTATTAAATTATTTTTTTACATCTCAAATACTTTGTTTTCGAATAAAAGCATTTCAGCCTCATTTAAGAACATATGAACTTCTTAATTTAATAACAACTTCAAAGATGATTTCCCCTTTCCTCTTTAAAGAAAAAGAAAACGTTCTGAGAAAGAATTGCATCGAAGTAATTGAATTGAAATGCGTTTGGAAATATGGTTATTAAACACACTATTGTTCTTTAAAGTAACTCTAAGAAATTCTTTAAGAAACAAGTTTTGTTTTGAAAAGCGTTGATGAAAACCTTTGATGTCAAGAAAACAATAAATAAATACATCTGATTTGATTATCGCCTTTGAAAGACATCGCAAAAGTGTGTATTATCTAAGAAATACATGAAACAGTTCCATTTAAAAGGCTCCAGTGTCTTTAAGCATATATATACATATGGCTTTCACATCAATAATACTTGCAAAAGATAATTAAGTTTCCAGAAAAAACGAAACAAAAATATTTATACTTGTAAGAGGGAAAGAATCCTTTTTAAAGTTAGATATTAAGTTTGTTTTTTTCCCCTTTGATTCAATTACTTAAGACTGTAATTTATTAAACCGAACCAATTTATAAACACACCACAGGAAATTTATTTATTACCTTTATATATAACCTTTGCAATTATAAATTAGTTCATTTGCCACTAAAACAATACACTGAACTGAACTGCTGACATCTAGTATCTTTTATGAAAGATAAAAGATATCTGTAGAACCATTGGTTTCATTCAAATACCCCTGCACGTTTAGAGGTATTTTTTAGGAAATGGTGGTTTTGGAGAGATACCACCACGCGTTAAAGGTTTAAAAACGGATATGTACAAGTTGGTCCACCAATATGAACAATAGTTATAACTATGTAGAAATGTAGTTTCCGACGTCCTCTTTCATGTAAAAATAAATCTTGCTTTGAATAAAGGTTAATATGCGATTTTTTTCAAACTGGTACTTAGTTTCTGGACACTCCTCACATAACTGTTGAAGGTTAAGAGACTGCAACACGATTAAAATAAGTTTTAATCACTAGCCAACCTCTTTTGAAATATGATAGTAGATAAATCATCTGAATAAATTATTGAATATCAAAATTAATTTTTAAAATGTATAGGCAACAGCTGAAATAAAAGAATATCAAACAATTATTTACCAGATTCAATTATCTATAAGCAAATTCATAACTGTTAATCAAAAAAACTTTACTGTATATTTCCGTTCAAAAGGCACATGATTAATAATTATAAAGCATATAAAATTAATGCAAATTACAAATTATAATAAAGATAAATCACACAATACTAAATAATGTAATCAATACTACTATTTTTGATAATCAATCATCAATAATATGAGAACTCTTCTATAACTTTTAAATATAAATTCACTAGCATTAAAAAAAATGTGAATTTTGTTAAATAAATTATTTAATAGTTTAAATTAACTATATATATATATATAAATAGATTTCTACAAATATATATGTAAAACCATTAATCATGTACTATGCATATCAGTTGCAATAAATGTGATTTAAAGTTCAACTATAAATAGAATATGTAAGTATATATAAAGATAAAGAATTGAGAATATAAGCTAAAGAAGATATTTGTGTTTTTCATAAATCTATTTTACGTAACTGAAGATAAAGTGGTAGATTATTTATATCTCAAAATGTATATGTTTTTCAACATTTTTCTAAAAATCTAATCTGTTATAGGATAACAAAAAAAAAAAAAAAGTTGGAAACATTCCAAGTTTAATACAGACGGCAAGAATGGAAAACGACGGTTCATTTTCTTAAGTCAAAATACAGAAAATGTTTTTATTACAATCCGAAATGGTCTCTGATGTTTAAGAAAATGCTTCAAAATTTGATCTTAGAATAATCAAACATTTTTTTTATTTTTTTTTTTTTATGATTATCTCCTTTAAAATTTAAAAAAAAAACGAATGAATGTGTTGCTTATAATTTTAGGTTATGTTATTGGAAGCCATTACCGTGAAACTATTTGTAACTGCGAATAACTCACATGAGAATACATTACATGTATCCTCATGACGCAGTGGTCCGTGAACATATATACAAATTTCATTTAATCCAGTGTTTCTCAGGTGGCGGGGGGGAAGCGCGAGCATATTGAAACATTCGAAAAGAAAAGATTATTTTAAAAAATATATATTAATTTATTAAAAGCAAACAAAATACTTTCTGTCATAATAAAAAATAAAATTAACATTTACACTGCTATAATACACTTATAAATGTATCAGTCCTGCATAATGTATTTTATAATTAATTTTACAATACTAAATTAAGAAAAAATTTAATAATTACCAGTGACTCCATTGGCTTCTCACATTTAATTATATACAAAAATTAAAATTTAACTTGATAATTTGTACTGTTTATAAATAATTCCTTCACTGCCGATTAAAAGTTGCGCGATTCGCTCCCCAATACCACCGTTTTCCTCAAAACGAGCGTATGGGATGTATTGGGGAAGGAGGGGGGGGGAAGAAAAGGAATAAATAAGGAAAATCCTCTGATATAAGTAAATCCTTCACAACCACTATTAAAGTTATTTTATTGTATTCCAAAGCCTTCGGAATTATTTTATGGATAGCAATGCACAGTAAAAAATCGTGTTTCGGAAAGACGTATATTTATGTCCAGGGCATTTAATGCACAGGTTGAGTAAGACGTATATATACGCCAGTGGCATTAAAGAGGATAAAATCGTATTGTAATTTTAGCGTCAAAGTATAGTATTATTGAATGCAATGTATTGTTATTTGTGTGTAGGGGGGTGCGATGAAAATTATGATTGAATATTGGGTCGTAAATATTGAAAGTTTGAGAAGCACTGATTTAATCTATTTGAATTCTGTGCTGTATATTTTGGACAATGAATCTATTTACATTTATTTGGGAAATTAGTAAGAAATTTCTGTAATAAAACTGCCCCTTATCGTACAATTATTTTATTGTATCTTTAGGACAAATCATTAGCACATAAAAATAATATATTTTTCAAAGGTATTTATACATGAAATTGTTTAATATTATTGAGTATTTTAGTAAACGGATTCGGCAGCATTACTAAGTCAAATTGTCACAGAAAAATGTAATGAAATTCACTTGTCCTAGTTTCAATTCTTATAACTTTGATGTAAGGCCACATATTATAAAGCAGCTTCGAGACAAAAACAAGCTTATGATGAGTAATAAACACTGGCAATTGTTTTTTCTACTTCGATGCGGGATATCTGTCTTTTCTTTATGCCATCAAACATTCATATAATATTATCAATGTACCATATATACTGCATTTGTGCCAAGTAAGCTCTCTCTCAATCATCCTTAAAAACATCTTTATATTTTATCACTGGAGAACTACAGTATGTTACGAATGCAGTGTGTGTAGGAAATGCTTAAAATAGTGTAAATACAGTGGGGCCTCTATATAACGAAGTCGCTAAATCTCGGAAAAAGTTCATTATATGGAAAATTCGTTATAAAGAGGTTCATTTTATACTTTATAAACCACGTAAAACAAATTTTAAATTCATTTATATATTAAAAAAGGAATTATTCACACTTTTTTAAAAATTAATATATGTTTATTTAATATATCTTACCCTTTAAGAAAAGAGAGAAAGAAAAACTGCAAGAAAAACAAGAAAAAAGAACGTCGAAGAACACACTGTATTTTCAATATTAAAAAAATAAATTTATATTAAAATTAATGAATTGGAAGGACGTTTTCTAATTTAAAGCATACAATTAATATTAAACATACTTTATTTTATAACTAGAACACAGGGACACGGGACAACTCCACTGAGTGTGAAATGAGATATCGAAGATGTTTCTAGTGTGTGAACTAGGCAATGGAGTTAAAGGTTGCACTTCTTGGATGAAACGCTCAGAACTCTATTGCTCTCGGCGAGTTAGGATCTAATAAAACCAGTTCAAGATTTATGACCAGCGTAAAATGTGTTAAGGAGAGAATAACTTGAAATGTTCAGAAATAATTTAAAAATAGAGAGAGGAAAAAAATGAATCACAAAAGAAAAAGTTTGTTTTATAGAAAATGCCCTTCGCTATAGAGAGGTCATTTTACTAAGAAAATCGTGAAATGTTCAAGGTTCTAGGATAGAGTTCGCTATACAGAAAAATTTGCAATATAGAGGTTCGTTATATAGAGGTTCGACTGAAATTTATATCTGAATATTTAATGCATTATATTACATTCTGTTATATTTCTTTTAAGACAAAATAATATTTTCAAGAGCAACGCTGTCCCTTACATTATAATGGCATTTTAATCGAAACTTGGCGAAATATTGGCGGTACAACCAAGTTGGTGATCATTTCTGACGATTTGGCTATCATATGGATGCTTCTGAAAATTAACGGAAAAATGTATTAATATAGCGATCTATGACACAAGTGGATGTTTCGAGAAAGATTTTTGTAGTCTCTAAATGGAATCTCTCGCTTAAACTGAGTCAGTATTGCTCTCACTGTTCAAGAGCAGCGGTTAGATGTTACGGTAAATTTTACGTGCTTGTAATTTTAGATGCTGATAGTTGTATCTGAGCCCTGTCGTAGGTGTGGAAACTTTGTGGTATTGATTTTGCTAATTTTACCCCTATATCCAGTATTTTTAAGGATTGTTTTCCGGCAATATAAATTTTCATCGCTCTTAACCCTATCGCTGGGTAATTATTTTATTAAAGTAGGTTCAAAAATTGCGTTTGTTTTTATTACGTTTTTTCAAATCTTCATGTTAAATCTACATTTTAAGGTATCCGAATACGTTCGGAAACGTGATTTTAAAAACGCGTATAAATAGATAATTTTCATGATATTTAGTATCACTTAAATTAGAATACATGTATAAAATTGATTTTAAGGATATTTCGACAAAAAAAGTTATTTAAATACAATATTTCGGCAAAAAGTTAACTTAGAATAACCTTTTTTCAAAATGTTCTGCTTTTGTGAAAATTGCTGCTATTATAATAATATTTTGCCTGCATATAGCTCAGACCTCTGTACAGAAGCTCAACTATGACTTTTGAAAAATTCACATTATTTTCAGAGTTACAACCATTTGAAATAATTATCGGCGTTTTATTCTTAAAATTGCTCCCCTCTGTTGTTGTAAAATATGGATAAACCCACTTCTAAGTTATATATTTCAAAAATTCTAGTTGAGCCTTTGTAGAGAGGCCTGAGCTATATGCAGGCAAAATATTATCATAATAGAAACATTTTTCACAAAAGGAGAACATTTTAAAAATGGGCCATTCTATGTTCATTTTTTGTCAAAATATTGTACTCAAACATTTTTTTATTGTAATACTATTGTTAAAACAATTTTACATACATTTTCTAATATAAGTGACACTAAATATCATAAATACTATCCATTTACACGCTTTTGCAAAATCACGGTTCTGAACGTAGTCGGATACCTTAAGGATTGTTTTACGGCAATAAATTTTTATCGTGCTTAACCCTATCACTGGGTAATTATTTTATTAAAGTAGGTTCAAAAATTGCGTTTGTTTTTATTACGTTTTTTTATTTTCAAGTCTACATGTTAAGTCTACATTTTAAAGTTAAAATATACAAAATAAATAAATAAATTGTAAAATAGTTTTTATTTTAAAATATATAATTACGTCATAAAAATATGAGTCGGAAAAAATGCATATCCGTTGAAATAATTGTTTTCGCAAATTTTCTACCTGTCCGTTAACCGTGAAAATCGGGGTATGCCCAGCAAGAGTGTTAAAGAACTCAGACCTTCAAACTGTTAGTATGAAATCCTGGAGTCCCAATCTACGTAATAGTATGTTTACATTAAACTAGAGCTTTAGTATTTACTGTAAACTTCCTAGAGTATTTATAAAATATTTTCTTTATGAAACTAATATTAAAAACAAGACGTGATTCGACTAAATGTAAAATAAATTTGTAAAATTTAACTTGCAAAATTATTTTAAGTAATTCTTGATACATTTTATGTTTTTTCATGTCCTTTTCCTTGATATTTTTTAATAATATAAATTTTGAGAGTAACATTTAATTTTAGTTATATAAACTCAATTTTGTGTAAAATTTGCATTGTTATTTGGTTTCACATAGCATCAAGATAGTAGAATAGTGGAATCGTTTGCATAGAAATGAACCAAGAGAAAGCAAATAAGCTTGTTTGTAGATATTATAGAATGTATGGAAACCAGTTGTTTATGCCATAATATTATAAGATACCCTAATATTTTTCAGCACATACGTTTTTCATATTTTCCTCAATGATTGGTGTCTTATGAGTACTTTTTTCGAAATTAGGCCTCTCAGTGTATTAATTGTACTATCAGTGAATTAAAATTTTGATATGGTTTGGCAAACAATATTTTTTGTCCCTTCTTCTTAAAAAGTCAATAATAAATTGTTTGCATGGAAAATAATTTATGAAATTATTTTCGTATATTTTCTAGCATATTCGTATTAATACGAATTTGATAGAAAATGGAATTGTAAAAAAAAAAACATTCAAGCATTTCTGATAATTGCTACTTTTTTATTATGCTTTCTAATAAGAATATATTGAAAAATACATTCACAAAATATATTTTTGATTCTTGGGATTAATGTAATGAACACGATAGTTTAAATATTATTTTATCATCAGAAACATGTAACAATCAGAACTTTTCTGGAAATTCTGCAAGTTTTACTTTTAAAAAAAACTTTTAATTCAAAAGATTCACGATAGAAACTGTTAAAAAATTTCACACATGGGGTGACGTTACATTTCAAACCCACTGAGCGTACTAATTTAATAAAATGTCAGAGCAAATGGCTTGCAATGAAATTGGGTGATGGCGTTTGGCTACTTGCCAGTAATTCTGGTCACCTTTCAAAACTCCTTTCCAACTGATAAAATGAATATTAGATGTGTGATGAAGGATAAGTATTTTTAAAAAGACTATAATGCATAGATGTGCGGTTTGTCATATTTGGTATTGTGGAATCTTACAGAATTTTAAAAACATTTTAAATGACTAGCTCATGTAAAAAAATAAAATTGGTCTTTTGCTTTCCTTAAGTATATTCTAAGGCGCTTAGAAGATATTCTAAGGTTCATAGAATTAAAACATCTTTTTTTTTTTTTGTTATTAAAGAGATGTAAGCCTCTTATAGATTTAGCCTCTTAATTATTCACACACGGTATCAGCATAGACATTTTCTAAATACTTTTTTTAATTTGTATTTTTTAAGGTACTTAGAATATTTTACCCTCTTTTATACGCTGCCTAATGCATGTATATGCATTATCTGTTGGTATCGATTCATATGGTTAATTACGTCTTTTTTTTCTACTTTGCTCTTTTCCCACTTTCTTTTTTCCAAAAAATAGACAAAATCTAGATGAATACACTCAGGTACAAATATTGTTTCTTTATATATAATACAAATGAAGTTACCGTAAAATCTGGCGCATAACGCGCACCTATACCTTCAAGCTGCGATTTTTAATTTTTAGGTATATTCAATTTATACCGCGCAACCCCTTTTTGTATGAAGGAACTTGAAGTTGACGCGTGTGATGTTCTTATGTTTTTAAGTCAGTTATTCGATGCTTTATCCCAGAATTTTGAAAAAAAATTCTATACATCTAGAATTGCAACTCTTTAAGTTCCAAAAGATATGACGATTCTTTTAAATAAACAGTACTTCGATATATGAATAAGTCTATTTACTTGTATGCTCATCTTTTTTTTTTTCTTTTTTTTTGAAGGTATCATTTCATATCCAACGTATAATGCGCACCCTTAAATTTTGATCTTATTTTTGGTATTTAAAGTGCGCGCTATACGCCGGATTTTACGGTAAAAATGTTGGACGGAATTGTTGAAATTAGGAATTACATCAAATCCCTAGGATCAATCCACTGAAGATGTTATATTAAGAATTGTGTAAGGTGATTTCCCTAAGGAAAGTTAGTGATTTGATCAAATCCTCCTAACCTGCTTTAGTGAAATGATGAAATTTTTTTGTCAAGAGTTTAAAAGTTTATTTGGCACAAATACGGTGCATTATTAAGAGCACAGTAAGTAATACAACAATAACCCTTAAATTACCAATTATTTATTCGAAATTAGCAAAATAATTAAATTATTAGGCTAGTATATATATTTTTTTTAAAAAAAGGATATCTGTTGTAAAATTTCAAACATTTTTTTTTTTCATGAATATCTATATAAATAAAAATGAATGTTTGTGTGTGTGTCTCTTAAGCTGCTGTAGGTACTTGATAAAATATAAAAGATTGATAACAATAATAAAAATGCTTCTCACGTAGGACGCCACTGTGTATGCGCACGCGTCACGTCAGAAACCAGGCACAGCCTGTCACGATCGGGGAGAGAGGAAAGGTAAAAAGGAGTGGTAACAAACGAAAACATAGTTCTGCAAATGTTGACTTGTTAATTTCCCTATTTCACTGAAACAGTTCGGGGATTTGATCAAATCGCTTACTTTCCTTAGGGAAATTACCTTGCAGAGTTCTTAATTTAACATTTCCGTAAATTGATCATCTCCCTTAGGGATTGGATGAAGTCCTTAATTTCAACATTTCCCTGCGACATATATATTTCACGAATAATTGGTCTCAAAATATTCTTCCGTAGTTTTGAAATAAAATAATTCAATATTTTTTTCAAGCGTCCATATTAAAAAAACAAAGATCAGATGCATCAATAGGTTATGTTTTAATAAATAAATATGGCAATGAATGAAACATTAAAAAAGTAGACTAAAATATTGGAAAGAGTGCCTCTGATCTTTTTATTTCAAAATTAGGTAAAAGTTTATCATTCAATATTTAACTTAATTTTTAAGGAATGAATTAATGAAAGAAAATATTGAATTGCACAAAAAAATAATTACTGTTCCTTTGTTTTTAAAGATAGATATTTACTTATTATGTTTTACTGTGTCAACCTTTATAATATTTTAAAAAACTAAACTATACGACAACGAGTTAAAAAACAATAAAGTGTAACAAAAAATAGAATTAAGATTCATATATGCAGCTTTCAACCAAGAATTTTACATGCATAATTTCAAATCTTCTCGTTAGTTGAAATCTATATTCAACTTAAATTCATTATTATATAATAAATATATTATAATCTTGCTACTATATTGCATATTTAAATTTCAACATTACTCATAGGATTATTAGTCTAATTAATAAATACAGCTCCGTGTTTCATTTCATATATACTTTTTCGTATACAGACTTTTCAGAAAGTACGATAATATTCTGAAATCTTTTCACCAGTCTGCATCCTTTTGAGTTCGTTTTTCAATTTTTAAATATGCAATGAAGAATTATGATTTTGATAATGTAAAACATATGTCTTAGTATTCCACAAAATATTATGATATAAGAGATTTGAATTTTTATTTTATTTAAAATGATATTAGCATGATGCATTTAATAGTGATGTACAAAGCAATAGTACATAATCTTATGCTTGTAATTATTTTAAGAATATTTTAGCATTTTTCCTGTTCAATAACTTATGTATGTATAATCAAAATTATACAGATATTTATGTTTTGCTTTCCCGTAAATAAGTTGTAAATAAATTCTATACTGTTCGAGTTAATTGGGACAAACATTTCTTTTTTCTAGTCTGAGTTGGTATGTGATTACCAGTTATGTCCCAAAACATCTCTTGTGGCCGCAGTAGCCGAGTGATATAGGTATCGGACCGTGGCCTGCCTTGTCACGAGTTTGAGCCCAGTACCACTAAAGACCTGCCGTGTAGGGCAGAGATGCACTTCAAATCGGTCGAGAGCTGAAACGTCCTCCAGTTAGTGTGGTGTGGTGGTTAGGAGAAGGGGTGCCAGCTCAGGTGTTATCCACGTCACTTGACCATGGTTCAAAATTACGTGGTCCGTCACCAAAAGCCCTCGTGTAGCTGAACAGTGCGACGTTAATATTCAATCAATCAATCAATCTCGAACCATCTCAAACTGATTATATCTGCCCAGAAGTATAATGTGACGGTTCAACCTTGGCAATAAGTTATTGTTTTGATTGGTTTTAGTACATTATTAGTTCAGTTGTGAGTCTTTCAGTGGCTGTAATTTTGCGTTCCACTTAACACATATGGTACGTAATGAAAGTATTTCATTCGGAAAAAAAATTCTGATTTCTTAATGAAAATTGAGTTTGAGCAGCATAATAAATACTCCTTGCTTGAATTTCTATTCTAAGGTATGTACCATTTATTAATTAATTGTAAAAATTTCTTAAAAATATTTAAGAACAGGAATTTATAAAATCATCATACGATAAATAAACAAAAAAAAAAAAAAAAATCAAAACAAATCTTAAAAGATACTTCAGAAATTATGAAATTGAAAAGCATTAATTTTAATAAAGCATCTTTTTGAACGACGCTAGTAAAAATTTCATTTTTACAAAATTTATGTTAACGCGTTTTGCCATTTATTTAATTTAACCTACAAGGAATTTTTGTGTGCGGATTACATTTATTAAAAACTTTTTTGAAAATACAAAGTTTCTTAAAAGTAAAAGTACTAAAGTTTAATGACACATACACATTTGCATGCTTTTAGATAATTAGAAACAGCTTGGAAAGTCTCGTTTCCTTAAGCAAAAATAAGAAAAAAAAAAGATTGAAGATTATTTTGATATTAATTAGCACAGTAACTTATGAAAGGTATGAATTTTAAAAGAGGAGATAGAACAATTAATTAAGAAATATTATCTTCAATAAAAATAAAAATAGAATACTCAAAAAAAATTCCAAATCTAGAGCGAAAAGAAAAAGATTCTCCTTTTCAAGCCTTTGGTGTAATAACGCCTTGAATAATATGCATTCAACACTGAATTTCTTTTTAAATGCCTTGTTTTTATTAACAAATGATTTTTGATTTAATGTTTTACTTTTTAACTAATCTTAGAGCTAATATTTCTAAAAAGAATGATTTTTTAAAATTATTATTGTGAAGACATTTCCTACATAGCAGAAAGCATTAGATAAATTGGCTTATTGATAAATTATGATGGCATACAAAAGAAAATGTTTATGTGTGTGTGATTTTTCCTTTTTATTAAATGCAAACAGCTTTGATGTTTACGTATTTAATATCGAATTTCGGTACTTTTCGTTTCGCCGGCGCAAAAGATAAAGTCTGCAGAAATAATACAACCGACGCCAAACGGAATATTCTCGCTGGTAAGCTTATACCACCACAATTTCAAAACAAGTCGTGGTGTTTTCACATCATTAATGTCTTTTTTCACAATACATCAAAATAGATTGAAAACCAAAAAGAACTAATGTTTATTAATATTTTTATGTGTATAATGCGCGTTGTCACCAACAACGCCAACTTGGCGAGATTTGCAGCGGCGAAACGGAAAAAGTACCCAAATTTCTGATGTGGCACTTTATTTGCATGAATTTGTTGTTAAAATAATTCTTTTCTCTGTTTTAAAAGCCTGTTATATCTCATAAATGCTTCCAATAATTATAGTAAAAATTCATAAGATTACATTAGATTGCAAAAACTGAAAAAAAAATTATTTGAAATGAAAGGAATTTGCGTAAGAATATTTATTTTACATACTCATGTGAAATTAAGTTCGTATTATAAAAAAATATTCACGCGAAATTAAATTAGGATGCCTTTTTGTTCTCTTCTCCTTTGGATGCTAATTTTTAAAATACAATATTGAGTTAATTATTTTATCTTGCCTTAAAACAATGATAAAAATTTAAGCGTTGCAGTAATATACTTCGAAATAATTAATTCATATATTTGGCTTTTACGTAAACGTTGTGAATTGTATTAATTTTTAACAGGCATTATGCGTCAAAATATATTCATACTTATGTAATGTTTAACCCCTTACGGGGGTCAATTTTTTTGCCCAAAATACTCCAAAAAAGGCACATTTTTTTACTGCATATAACTAAGCAAAATGCTCATTTGAAAGTGAAGATGAAAGAATTTTATTTAAATTTTTAAGTTTTCAGATTAATTTTTATTTTATAATTGTGGAACACAAAAAGCAGTGAATGTTAGATTTTTAATAAATACAATATGCATGCTGTAAAGGGCGTTTCATACAGCTTAAAAGAATTTCTTTAATACTGGGGGGAAAACTTTCCTGTCCGCACCACGTTCTCTAACAGTTGAGGATTTTGTATGTGTGGATGTAATACTAATTCTTGCATTGCAATGGGAGACAAAGATAATATCGGCTTTTTAAGAATATATTTCCATTTTCCTTTCTTCTCAATCTACAAATCGAAAATTACATTGCGAATCCATGTTCTTTATCGAATATTTACAAGAATTTAAATATTCTTTCCATTGAAAAAATACACCTGCACCACAAAGAAAATCCCGGATGATATTTCAGTACCATGGGACAAACTACATCTCTTAAAAACAGAACCACTAATAATTTCACCATAAGTAGTAAAAATATGTGAAAGTTAAAAATAGAAAAAAGTAAATATCAATGCCCATACCACAAACAACCCAACACACAATGTCCATATACAAACCGTTTGTGGCCAGCTTTCGGTTGCCAGTACGACAGGGTTTCTCAAACTGTGGGGAGCGCCTCCTTGGGGGTTCGTGATAGCTCAACAAGGGGGCGCGAACATATTGAAAAATCGAAAACAAAAGATAATTTTTAAAAAAAATGGCTAATTTACTGAAAGTAAACAAACAAAAAAAATACATCCTGACGTAATAAAAAATAAAATACACATTTACTCTGATATAATACACTTATAAAACTATTAGTACTACATAATGTATTGAATAATTAATATAACAATACTAAGTTAAGAATAAGTATAATAATTACCACCATGGCTATGTCACTATATAAAAAATTGATACTTCTCTTGATAATTTGTGTGGTTTATAATGAATCCCTTAACTGCCGATTAAAAGTGATGCGATTCGCTCCCCGATGCCACCGTTTTCCACGTAGGCGTGCTTATAAGATGTATTGGGGGAGGGAAGAATACAAACAAGCAAACCCTCTGAAATATAAGTACATCCTTCGCAAACACTATCCTTTTATAGTATTCACAAAGCCTGCGGAATATTAGAAGGGCACAGAAAAGATAGTACTTTTGATAGACGTATATATACGTCCGGGAACGTTTTAGCTGAGCGAGATGTTTATATGCGCGGGTGGAACTTAAGAGATTTAAATTCTATTGTAGGTTTAGCATCAAAGTATCGTATTATTGTTATTGTATGTATTGTATTATTATTGTTATTGTATGGAGGGGGGTTCGATGAAAATTATGTTTGAATATTGGGTCGCAAGTATTGAAAGTTTGAGAACCACTGCCGTACGGTGTACAAGCAAACCATTTAAGGGTTAAACAATTTTTAGACTTTAAAAATTAAGCACAGGTCAATCTTTAGATGCCTTAAAGATTAATCACAGTAAAGCTCAATGTACAAGGTAAGAGTTGAAGCAACATTTTTTTTTTTGCTGTAGAACTTGCAAAATAACAATAGATAAACTTACGTAACGTTGAAGTCCTTCATTTCTCTAATTATCATTTGACATTTTTGGACATTTTATAAATTAATGAAAAAAGTATTTTACAATAATAGTTTACCAAATAAATACTTTTTCCAAATATTGTTGAAACGGAAGACTATAATGCTTATAAAAGTATGCATGAACAATGGATGGGCAATCTCGCAACATAAACTGACTGCTCCTAATAAAATCCTATCTCACTCCTTCCAGTAGCTAAAGGACAAAATCGACGTGCCGGAATTTAATGCATAAATTAAGCCTTCACCAGATTGGAAATATTTAAATGCACCCAACTCATTTTACATTCTTCTCATCTAAGAATATCTCATCCGTTATGACAAGGAAGAGGGAGAAGGAAGAGACGAATTGGATCTGAAAAGGAATTTATCCCAGATTAACAGGGAAGATGTCTCCAGGAGCGAAATAGATTATTTGAATGCAGATTTCAGATAATAAGGAGGTAACAAAATTTAGAGAATCAGGATTTTGCTGTAGGGTAAACGGACAGGATAATTTAGAGGACCTGCTCGAATTTGTGGGTTGCGTATGAGAAATAATTGTTGATTCGTTGTGAAATCAGAATGGAAGTAAATGGAAGTTGTGTCGCTGAAAATGAAAAATGTTTCTTTGATATTGATGTTAATTTTTCTAAACCTGATTTACTTTGTGGTTATATATGATATGAAAAGCAAAACAATCAGTATTCTGACTAAATTCTTAGTGTAGATCAGCATTTCTCAAACTGTGGGGCGCGTCCTCTTAAGGGGCGTGATAACTTTACGTGGGATTTACACATTGACAACGAAAGATTATTTTAAAAAATTATTAAATTACTAAAAGTAATCAAACAAAGTACATTCTGACATAATAAGAAATAAATACACATTTACACAGATAAGTTACACTTATAATTGTATCAGTACTGTATAGTATATTTTATAATTAATTTAGCAATACTGTGTTAAAAACAAGTTCAATAATTACAATTGACCCCATGGGCGTGTCATACATAAATTTAAATAGAAAAGTTTATAATTCCTAAGCTGCCTATTATAAGATACGTGATTTGCTCCCTAATGCCACCGTTTAACACGTAGGCGAGCGTATGTGGTACATTGGAGGGGGGGGGGAGAGAAAAGGAATACATAAGCAAATCCTCTGAAATAAGTAAATAAGTAAATCCGTAGCAAACACTGACAAGGTCCTTTTATTTTATTCCAAAGCCTTCGGAATGATTTTATGAATAAAAGTGCACCGAAAAGATTGTACTTCGTAAAGACGTATATATACGTCCGGAGAAATTAATGCTTTGGCTGAGCAGGACGTTTATATACGTCGATGGCCTTTAAGATATTAAAGTTATATTGTAGGTTTCGCTTCAAAGTATATTGTTATTGAATGTAATACATTGTTATTGTATGAAGGGGGGTGCGAGGAAAATTATGAATGTGAATATTGGGATTCAAATATTGAAAGTTTGAGAACATCGTGCAGGTACAGTTCTTTGGGCATTTTTTATATGCTCCAAACGAGATGTCTAGGTATGCAGAATTTCAGTACTATTTTGGGGACACCATGTACTAACTTCACACTATGAAGCCACATGAGGGCTATTGGCAAAGATTCTCGTAATTTTGAACCGCGGTCGAAAATGACGCCTGAGCTGATATGTCCTCTATAAACCATTACGCAATTGAGAAAACACTGAGCCTCATTAGGTTTAACAGAAACCAACCTCCTCTTCGAGTTGGGTCTTCAGTGGCACCAGAACTTGAACCCGGGACACTCTGACCACGTTTTGTGACCGTAACCATGGTCATTGAAATTATTAGGCCTATCTTCTTGAATTATTTACAAAAAAGTGATAAATAATAAAAAATTCCTTTTAAAATACAAAACATGTTATTGATTTTTATTGAAAGTTTATTTTACTATGTGGCTTCAATTTTATATTCGTTTATTAACTCAAAGTTGCTTAAAAAACGCGGTTCTATTGATCCTTCAATCACCACTATGATGTTACCACAGAATAATTAGAATGCTTGTGGGTCTAGAAATTAGACTTCACTATAACAGATAACAGTGCAGATGCGAAGTTTATTTCGATAGAATTTCTCGTTCTTTAAACATTAAAAAGTTTAACAAATTTAAAGAAAATTGTATTGTTTTAAGTTTTTTTTTTTTTTTTTTTTTAAAAAGAAAATTTAAAATTTTATGAAATTATAAGCATCTTAAAGTGAAGAGAAAAATTTTAAAATAACGTTCATATGATAAAAAAAATTGTAATAAACATGTTGAGGTACTTATATTATCATTAAATTAACTTCAACATCAGTATAAAGTATCACTTCTATATCCCATGCAATGGAAGGTCAAAACTCACATACTAAAATGAAATACACAAATTTAGATATTTTGTGTGTGTGTTCCAGAATAGAAATACTTACATGGTCTTATATTATTTTGGGATATTTGTCTGTATGAATGTCTTCATCTATTATGTTATCTTATTAAGTAGCAATGCTTCTGTTCACTTGAAGCACCTGAAATTAAAAAATAGATATTAAAAGCAAAGGCGTCTAGGAGAATTTTGAAAAGGTAATTATTTAACCCAGCGTTTCTCAAACTGTGGGGCGGGCCACCCTAGGGGGCGTGATAACCCTACAAGGGGGCGCGAGTATATCGAAAAGTCGAAAACAAACATTATTTTTAAAAAAATTATTAATTAACTGAAAGGAAGCAAAAAGAAATGCATTCTGACAAAATAAAAAAATAAAATGCATATTTACACTGATATAACACACTTATAAATGTATCAGTACTGCACCATGTATTTCACAATTAATTTCACAATACTAAGTCAAGAACAAGTTTAATAATTACCATTAACTCTATGGTAACGTCATGAAATTATATACAAATTTAATATTTATCTTGATAGTTCGTGCCGTTTATAATTAAAGTTGTATTGTAGATTTACATCAAAGTATATTACCATTGAATTCAATACATTACTATTGTATGTAAGGAGGCTGCGATAAAAAATTTGATTAAAAATTGAGTCGCTACTATAGGAAGTTTGCGAAAAGCACTGATATAACCCTAGTCTAAAAGAGTATGGAAATTTGTGAAGCAGTAATATCATGTAAGAATAAATGAGAGAAAATGTGTCTCCAAGGACGAAATATATGTACAAGTATAGGACAATGTAAGAGGAACACCCTTTATAAAAATGAGTCATCCTTCGACCGTCAAATAGCATGTCTCTTACATTGTGCCCCCTAGTGACGGTGAAAGGGAAGGTATCAGTTAAGCATTTGGCAGTGTAAGAGCTGCATAAAAAAATTCTGTTCTTAGCAAAACGTCACTGTATCCGAACACCGGCGGAAGCATTTAACGTTGACCGCCTAGTTCCAACCGTGAAACGTGCAGGGGTTTCTGTGCTGGTGTTAGGTGTAATATCTTCCTGTGAATTGGAGACTTTTTTTGTCTTGAAGGGGATGATCACAGGTGACCATTATCACAGCATTTTTGCTGATCATTTTCACCCTATGCTTTGGAACCTCTTGCTCAGAGAACGTCCTGTGTTCAAAGAGGAAAATGCCCCTGAATTTTAAGGTGCTTTACGGTGGGCCTTTGGGCCAACGGGCTACAGCAGCCCCCAATCCCATATCTGACAGTCTATGATGGGGAAGCGACGAATATGGTGTTTCATGGTCTGTGTGGGTGTGTGGTCTTCATGGCCCTTGGTGGAAAGGAATGGTGCGAGAAACGCGTGCCTGTATTTGACGTCTTCCTGTTGTCCTGGAAGCAAGATATTTCTTCAGTGAGAGCTAAGAGGCTGGTCTCTGATTTGTTGCTGGGTTGAGAGGATAACAATTCCATTTGGCTGCCCAAAAGGCTTAGAAAGCTATATTTGAGAAAGTGGAAGGAGCTTGTCCAGTTGGGAACTAAAAGTTAAGATAGAGAAAAAATTTAAAATATAAAAAACAAAAACAAAAAAAAAAGATAATAATAAAATAGAATAAAGAAAAATTAAAATTAGCTAATTATGCAATAAAAGTTATTGCATAAAAAGTTGAGGCTATGCGTCTGTGCACACGTTTTTCTGTATTCAAACATGGTTATATGGACATGATGATGAAGTAGTACATCTAACGTGGTATCCCCAGTCTCCTGAACTGAACATCAGTGAGTGTTTTGGGATTTCTTAGAGAACACAATTCGTGCTCGGTTACCTCCTCTACGCACACTATCCGAACTCGAGACTGCCCTTCGCGAGAAATAAGTACGATTTCCGATGTGCTGTGTTCGAGACCTTTATTTGTCAATCCAAAGTCAAACTCAAGCTGCCATTTAGGCCATTTACTAATAAAAATTATTCGTTTTTTCACATGTGTTCCCATTTTTTTGTTCTAGACCTGTATATAGGCCCAGTGGTCAAGTGGTAGCGTATCGCACATCTACACCATAGGTTCGAGTCTTATCCCCGGGCTTGGCAAGATTGACTAAGCCTTTCATCCCTACCTCAGTGGGTCATTAAACGAGTACCAAGCTTGCTTGGGGACTTAAGCACTGAGGTATCACTTCAGACTGACCACCTGATCGGGACTTCTGCCCCTGCACCTCAGTGCCCATTGGTCAAGTACTGGGAGGGACTTAGTAGGCCCTGGCACACATGGACTGTTGCGCAAATGAATTTGATTTTATACTTGTATATGCTTCAATATGATAAAAGTACGATCAAAATATCGAAAGAATATCTTCATTATCAGAAAGCAATGTACATGTTTCTATATTCAGCAATATTATTTTTATTTACATACAAAGCTACAATTTTCTAGTTTGGAAAAAATTAGAAAAAATAAAAAAACTATAAACATTTTATTAAATACTGTTTAATTATAATTACCCAATTAATTTCAATTATAGTTATTTATATAAATAAACTATAAAGAGTAAATATTAAATTCCTTTTATAAATTTATCATCTTTTTTATTTAGATATATTTATAGTCACTTGCATACTCAAATTATAGTTAAAATTACTTATTCCCTAAGTTTTTATTTTAACCATAATATTTTTTATATTCAAATACATACACAATCCTTGTGTCCCTCAAGCAATGGTACTATTACAAGCATACTATTTAATTATTTAATTTCTTTTAATTTTCTACTTTTGCTAAGTGCTTCTATTCAGCCAGTTCCCTGCTTTGAATTTGTACTCGGGTCCAGAATCCGGCACAATAACTTGTTTATTGTACTCAGAATCAGTGCAGGTAATGCATTTTTAAATTTATAGCCTAATGGTAAGTTAACCTTTTCTTGTAATGGATTTAGATATTGTATCCAGTATTTTCAATAGTACTTCGCTCAGTACTATTAACAGAAAGGGGGAAGGTTGGCTGGTCAGAAAACATATTAAACCCCACTTTTATATAAATTTTTTTATGTATAAGAGCTATCCAAAGTCAGCAATGTTTATAATACTGTAGCATCCATGTATTGTATTTTAAATTATATTATTTCAATATATTCTAAAATCTTTTCTTATATTCCAATGTCTAGTTTATATTACAATTTATGTTTTTGTATGCTTCACCTATACTGTTATAGTAATGATGTTTCTAAAGGAGATAGTATT
>BMAV01013276.1:312594-332130 GCA_019973955.1 Trichonephila inaurata madagascariensis
TTATTGTCCCTATCAATTCCCTAACGTTTAAAAAATTGCACTTTTTTGATTGGAATAAAATAATTCATTACTGTTTTGATTTTGATGTTAAAGTGTTTCGTATCACCATCACCCCCGTCCTTTTCTTTTAGCTTATATCCTTCAATCAGGGCCACCATTTCGAAGGGAAAAAAAAGATGGCACAGTAATCTGACACCAGAATAAATATAACGTGTGATACATGCTGATACAAAGAAATCACCGCGTGATTGAAAATGATGGAGGACATCGAACAACTTTTCGATGCTTGGCGGCATTTTGTCATCCCCGTGTATCGCACTTAAATGAATATTTATTTTCCGAGCATTTAGTTTTTAACTACCGTGATGGGTTCAAATTTCTTTTTAGTGATCCAGTTTGTAAATATTGAGTTTTCGAGAGTGTAAATTCTCCGCTGAATGTCTTGTTAATTCTGTCAAAAGTAATCAATAACTGATATTTTTTCAATAACATAGGAATTTTAAGATGCGCAATTTTTCATATTAACGGTAAAATAAATGTTTCTTCTTGTCGATCGAATTAAAATTACTTAAAAATTAACTTAAAGTAGTGTATTATGTAATCATTTTTAAAAGTTTACCTTGCATTATTTTTATTGTGTGGATCTACTTTATTTTCATTATAATTTTCATGAGAAAATCTTCTTTCGTTTATTATTTTTAAACTTTATTATCATCTCTTCAGATTGTTTCAATATGTGTGTAGACGTTAAGAATCTACATTAGGCTTAACGGTAAATTTTCTTAGCATAATGTTTTGAATAGTTTATTTTATTAAATTAATGCTTATTCTTTTAAATTGAGTCGTAGGAAATTTAAAAAAAATTGTTCGATATAATTCAATATAACTATAACGGACTAAGAATACACACATAAGTTTTTAATTATTTTTCTCTTAAGTGAGTTTATTTAACACCAGTTTCTTTATATGAAGCTCACAATAGCTTTTACAAATTATAGAGCCTTTTGGCTGAGGTCTATGACTGAAAAGTAAGGAAATAAAAAGCGTATGAAATATAAAATAAATAAATTAAATCAAAGTATTAACACAAAATAGTTAAATTTAAAATAAATTCTAAAATACACAAGTGTATTATTTTTTTAAAATTATTGATTCATTGTCTATATTTTCTTAATACCTAATTTCTAGTTTTTTAGAAATATTGTCTGATTATTTGCTAATATTAATTTTGTTACTAAGGTTTGCATTATCTGTTTTTATTTAAAAATCACAACATTTGTTTCTCGAAAGATAGTTAAAATAGCAAACTTGTTCGAATATCATCTCGTGTTAATTCGTTTTCGAAATTTTTTAATACACGTATTTTAAGGTGAATTTTAAATTCCAAAATATTTCTCTCGTCTCTCATTCAAACTAATTTTGTCATATCATTTTGTAGCGTTGATTCGAAAAAGAGTTACGTTTTATACTGGATATTGCTTTATCATTAAACATTTTGGTGTAGTTGGTCTGAGTATATCGTGGACTTTTCAATCATACAAATAATCATAAAATATATCATACAAATATATATATAGGCTTGTTCTCTACAAACAAGAAATAACATCCAACAGTCACATTCGAAAAACACATAGACAGTAGGAAAATCACACAATGAAGGACATACGAGTAACCGAGATTAAAAATTATAAAATGGATGCTGCAGTATTATAAACATTGCTGAATTAGGACAGCTAATATATAAAATAATTTATATAAAAGTGGGTTTGAACGTGTTTTTTGGCCAGCCAACCTTTTCCCTTTATGTAAATAATACTGAGCAAAAACCTATTGAAAGTAATGGATAGGAATATCTAAATCCATTATAAGATAGAGGTAACTTACCTAAAAATTGCACTTAAAAATGCAGAGCCCGCACTAAATCTGAGTGCAATAAATACGTTTTTGCCAGATTCTGGACCCTAATGCAATATATATATATATATATATATATATCTTTTCTATATAATATAAATAATTTTCATTATAATAAAGTAGAAAAATATATCCACATCTTTGTGCTTAATTTAAATGGGACTATAACAAAAACTTTTCAATCTTTTCTGTTGAGAAGATGTAAATCAATTTTTTAAAATGGTGCACAATATTTTTAAATGCTTGATTCTAAGGCGATTGATATCGAATGTCAACAATGGTATTTTCAAAATTTATGTTTTTTTTAGTTTATTGCTTTAAACTTGTGTTGCATTTCATTTTTAGCTGTTTATAAACTTAATGCACACCCATTTGATTTCTGTGTGTGTGTTGAGAACATAATAAATAATTCAACTTCCTATATAAACTTTACAACTCTTAACTACTCAGCTTTTTGCAAACCCTTTCAGAGGAAAATACTAAATCCTTCTTCGCTTGTTATCACCTTCTTAAAGCAAGTCTGGAGATGTTTTTCGTTGCCCAAACTGACTTGCTTATTAAAGCAGATTGTCTTTTCTTTCTTTCCATCTCAAGTTTAACTTAATTTCTTTCTTATTATATTCCGGAACATTTTATAATTGGGAAAACTACATCTCCAAAATTTTCTTTGGGCTTCCTTTTATTTTGAAAAAAAGATAGAGAAAGGCAAGTGTTTTCGCACTAAATACGAGCATTTTGTAACCCCCTTTAATTTAAGAAAAATTATATTCTAATTCTAAAAAAACTTCGTTCTTTCAACTATTATCAAGATACGTTAAAACTCGAAAATGCGGTGCAGAGAATTTTAAAAACACATAAAAATAGTTAGAGTAGATTTCCGACAAAACGTTACACTGAAGACTGAACGCTCAAATTTTTTAAAAAAGATTTTAAGTGCGTCACATGTCAAGTAATTCATAAAGAAAGTAATATATTTAAAAAAATAACCGTATGCGTTTAATTTTGATGATACAACAGTGTTACAAAAGAAACATTCAAAGGATTTCTGAATGATTCATTTTGTTAAAGCTTAATTTCTGATACTAGCTGAAAGATTCTATAATACATATATTCAGAGTCTTTTAGAATACTTTAATAGTTCGTCGTAATGATTTTGAATCCATACTTTGCACAATTTTGTGGCTATTCGTAAGGTTTAAGAAAATAATTTTGGTTTCAATAGTTTCTGAGGCCCAAGAGTTCAGACCAAAATTAGAATAACAATGAGCTATTTTACAGAAAAAGTATTGTGTACTTTTCCGTTTCCCAAGCGCAGGCGATAAAGTCGCCCAAAAATGATACAACCAATGCCAAACGGAATATTCCCGCATTTACCCCCCAACTTTCAAAACAAGTCGCGCCATTTTCCTTTTAGAAACGTCTTTTTCAAAATACGTATGGATGAAAAACCCATAAGAACTAATATTAATTAATACATTTTATTTGTATATTATGTGTTGTCGCCAATAACGTAAACTTAGCGAGATTTGCGTCGGTGAAACGGAAAAGTAGCAATTATTGATTTGAATTAAAAAAATTTGTTAAGGTATCACGCTGAAATAAATTATAAGTAATAAAATAATTCCTTTTCTCTCTTCCGTTTCTTTGCATATTTCAATCAGTTAAATTCACGTGACGTCATAGTCATATGATAAATACAATCTCGTGCATCCAGCCAATTAGTTCATCAGTTTACTTTTTACAGATGCTTTTTTTATATAAAGAGTACATATATGTAAACAATAACGCACGTAGATAAACAAAGTGCACGCCATTTAAAAGAATACTTATAAGAATTTTTTTTAAAAAAAATTCGCGAAACTTTATGAAGAATTTTAATACTTGAGCATCTTTACCAAATTATCGAATTTGAAATTGTGTATAAATTTTACAAGTAAAACAACAAACGTTAATTCAATAGAGAACCACGTGATTGTATTTATCATATGGCCCACATGAATTTAAACCATTGCAAAAATTACGTTTTAAATATAAAAATTCATGGAATAGATGAAATTTTCCTTTTTATGTAAAATGCATCCTATTTTTCATCCTATTTTTTAAATTATCAACATTTTACAGATCGGTCGCGTGAGAAATTCTTTTAACTTAGCCATTGATGTGCTATTATTAGTTACGGATTTATTGATCAATTTCTTGGTCAGAAAAGATTTTTTTTAATTCTAAGCAGAATAAGTAAAAATGTGCGATTGATCGGTGGAGGATTATGATGGTAATGTCAGGATGTAATCTCAAAAGTAGGACGAGAAAAAGGTTTTGTTCTTAAAAGGAACATAAAATTTTTTTTTATAGGAAATGAGACTTAACTAAATCTATGCTATTGATTGTGCAATTTTAAGATAACAGATGGTTTCTAGTTGCTAGCTAATGAGGGTATTAATTTTTAAATGTGTAGCCCATCAGTATAACTGCTTGTGTTTTTAGATGGTTTCTCAGTTTAATATTTTATAAATTATACTAATTAAATAGTAATACTAATGCTTCCTCTCTCTCTCTTATATACACGCCCATTATTTTATTTTATTAAAGCACAACAAATCAATTTTTACAGTATAAAAAAATTGAAAGCATATAGGTATTTTAGATAAAATGGAGATTTTTTAAGAAGTGTTGGAAAGCTAAAATCTTGTTTATTTGACAAATTGAGATTTTTACATTTTCAAATGGCATAGATTTTAACCTTTCTAAAAATACCTTACTTAAACCTCTAGAGTAACTAGAATCTCTTAAAATCCATTTTTAAATAATCGTTGAAACTAGGCCACGCCCAATTGAATGGCGAAAAATGTAAACAAAGTGCTCCGCTTTTGCTTAAAAGTTGAACGTCTGATATAAACCAAAACATATACCTTTTATTTTAAATTGAGCCTTTTATTGTTTTTATTTCGTAGCCGGTTAGAAGTCTCACTTATATATTAAAATCAATTTATCTGAAAATGTAAATTTTGATGTTTGAGAGATGTACCTTTTCTGAGAAACTACTATTCACAGGTATGTAAATTTTTTATGATATATTTATAATGATGGATAATATATACTGAAATGATCTTTTTTTAAAAATTCAAAAATTCATTTTTTAGAATTTTTTTTTTATGTGAAAATAGTTCAAACTTCACTATGTTTGATAAAATATTTTATAAATTATAAACAAATTCAAAATTAGCTAAAAGCTCATTTCAGTATAATGAGAAAGGTGTACTTTAATTGTATGAAAAATTTCAAGCATGTACATATAACAAATTTTGAGAAAAGTTACATCGAAAACAGCCAATTTAACATTGTCAGTATATATATATATAGAGAGAGAGGTTTCCAACTCCTCTTAAAAGACAAAAATAAAAACAGTTGTTTGTTTATTTTCTGTGTGTTAAATGTAAGTGAAATTTAAAAAATCAAGTTAGCATTTTAAATGAAGCATTTTATAAAAAGAAAAATGTTCTTCAGCATTATTTTTTCCCCTTAAAGTAGATGAACTTTTTAATTGTAAAAATATGTATGCGGTTTGAGAATTTTTTGTATTTTAATACAGATATTGATCATTTAAGCACTATTCTTTTTTTTTACTATATTACTTTAGCTAAAAGCGGGCTGGGTGACGTAGTTGATTTATCTCTGGCCTTGTATGCTCAAGTTTGCGTATTCGACCCCGGCCCAAGTCGATGGATTTTCCTGATGCAGAAAATCGACAGCGTCCCTGTCATATGATTATGTGGCGTGTTAAAGCTCCTTAGAGTGCCTTTTTGGCTTAGCTGCTCTTGGTGAAATTGGAAATTCCTAGTATCATTTTGCATCGCAGAGCTCAGGTGCCTTCCTCTGGAGAGGAAACTGGGCGTCAAAATTACGTCGTGGTAATTAGTATTCCACCTACATGGTGCCACACTAAGAAAAGAGATACCAGCTCCCGGGGAATGTACTATGTTTGCAATGGTAAATATCAATCCGCAGCGCCATTGGAAATTAAAAAAAAAAAACTTTAGCTCAAGGAACATGCAGATTTTTACAGTTAATTTCTGAATAAATAATGAAATAAATCTACGTTTTATGAGCAGAAAAGTAATTTAGTTACTGGAAGTTGAATAACTGATGTTTTTGTTAATTTAATACTTGGAAGTTGAGATATACATTTCAACCCACGGGATTCAATATTTTACTTTCTTTAAAGGTGTTATCGTGTTATTCTTTTATCAAATCTTTAACTTATTTTACTCCTTGTACCATATTAGAAGTCCAACAAAAATATTTGTTTTATTTATTTTTCAGTTTATAATCTAAATCTAAATCTCTAAAAATAAGAATAATTTTTTTCCCATACTTCTTGGAAAAATGTATAGAAAAAAGTTGTTCTTATTTTTAGTGTCTTAACTTTAGTGTTTGAAAACACACTAAGAGAGGAGTATTTTTTTTTTCTACACCTGATAGCTCATTTTAATGTTAGCATTCAAACCTAAAAACCCCCCCCCCCCCCATGAAAATCATCACAATTTACACACCCAAAAGTTCACGACAACCTGTAAAACAAATCAACCCTGTCCATACTTTAAAACGAACGCTATTTTCTCTTGTGGAAAAAGGAGCTCCACGCGCGAGTCCTCTGCATTTATTAAACATCGAAACGATACAACGAATAAAGAGGATGAAGAGGAGGTGCACTGTTTCTCAGGTTACCTATCTCCCCTCCCCCCCCTCCCTTCCGTCCATCTCCAATATTTTGCGAGAGCAAGAGAAACAGATACGGACGCTGAATATACGATATATTCGTGAATTCAAACTGTAGGAACATAGTCCTGTGGAATTTATTAAGTAAACTGTCTCCCTCCCGACTTTGTATGAATAATTCAAAATTCATGCGGAAGTGAACAGCTTAACGAAATTCGCACACCCCTTTCCCTCCAACCCTCCCCTTCCATGTGGGCCGAAGTATTTCCGGGATCGTATCTTGCTTCGCCAGCACATTCTTGCCAATCAAGGCGGCTTGATTTTGAGCGGAAAGCCCCGGGAAAAAGACGGGGCTTTATCTCTGCTACCTAGGGCCTACGGAAGGTGTGCAGTTTGGAATATGTGGAAAGAAATAATGGCAAGGACTTTTTTTTTTCTCTTCTCGCTTTTTTTTCAAAAATATAAAATTTCCTGAGCTTGGCTGTGTGATGTTTCTGCTTAGAATAATGCGTAAATCGATTTAATTTAGTTTTGTAGCGACAATTAGAAACGAATTGTGAAATTTTGAAAAAAAAAATTTCAAATTTGATGATTTTTACCCCAAGAGCAGGGTGTGACGTTTGAGAAAAATTATGGTAGCGTGATATTTATTAATTTAAATATTTGGTTTATTTACATCACAACTATTAATTACAGTATTGTAAGGCATTCACCCATGGGTGATGCCTTACTTCTAAGTTATCTTCGTGAACTAGAGGTATGGGAGTGACTGAAGAACCGGGCGTTGCCATAATCTTAATATCTCCTTATTAAGATCTTAACTTAAACACTATACACAATGATAATATTTATATTTAAACTTAGCGGATCTGAGGTGAGAAACACACAATACGTATTACCAAATAAGCGTGACCTTAATCACTATATTTAACTTTACAGCTTATTCCTAAGCTCAGTATAAACACTTTTCCTAGTATTAACTTGAACGATCTTACCTCTATATCTATCCTAGGTAAGCAGTAACACACTCGACTCCTCAATGTCGTTTATTTATCTCGCGTGGAATGGTATCCACTTTGACTTGAGCGTACTCTCATGGATCGCTGAACACTAGAATATCGGCTTACTTCAACTTACATGCTTAAACTCAGACTAGCATAATCACTTCCCAAAAGGCCACACCGCTTACGCTAAACTTCCGCTATTTAAAAGGTTCTTACTTTGCATAATCACGCTTCGCTTCTGGATTTGGTTGGAAAAAATTTGCCTCATTCAGCCCCAAAGAACCCAAGAGGATAATTAATAGAAAGCGGGATGAGCTCGTCACAATATATGCATTGAAGTTATCAAAGGATTGGTTAGTTTGTTAGAGTTCAAATTCTGTTGTTTGTGAGGGAGAAAATTGCATCCGTTCTGAGCGAAAATTTCAAATCGTCTTCTCTCTCTGCCCTCTTTAGGGACTCGCGATGTTAGCGGTCGGCCTCTTTATCCTCGGGGGAAAATCCTCTTCTTGGCTGGAGTAGGGGAGGGGGTCCTCAGGGTGTCAAAGGTTGCCGGGGCGATGACCCAAGACAAGACTTCACAATATTTTAAGGATGCTCGTGTACATAGAAACGCGGTTATCCTATACACAAAAAGAAGCCGGCTTTCCAATGTGTAGCGGGAAAACATCACAAGGGATAGGTAATTGTTTTGGCACGAGGGCCACATTGTGGAAGTGGAGGATTCCGGAGGGCTGCAACTTTTTAAATGATTGCATTCATTAGTTAACTTTGAATCTCAGATGAAATATAAATTATACCTTTAAAATCAACATATATGTTAAATAAAATAATGGCAGTTATATTCAATATATTTACTGTAATCATTTCGATGCTAGTTTAATATCACGGAGCTAGGCGTCAAACGCTGCTTGGCACGAAAAAGGAATCACGCCAAGCAGCGCTTGTTGTAGCTGGAATGGAATCCAAGATGGCGGCCTAGCTGTATCAAATCGCTAGGAAGATAATTTTAAAGAATTACTTTGAAATACAATGAAATATATTTTAAAAGAAGAATATATTAAGATATTGAGAATAACAAAGATCAATCCATATAAATAATGAATAACAAGATAATATAATAAAAAATAACATGTACTAATAATATTATGCAGTATATAATAATCTTATAATTTAACAGTAATTATATATAATATTCATATAGTATGATTTAATAATAATTATTATATATAATAATCATATAATTTAACAGTAATTATATAATATTCATATAGTATGATTTAATAATATAATTATTATATATAATAATCATATAATATAATTTAATAGTAATTATAAAAAATAATCATCGTATTGTAATATTATAAAAGTTTTACATAAGAATATTCATACAACGTAATGATTATAAATAAATAAAATATTAATAATTATAAATGAATAACAAAATAATAATTGTGAAAAAGAACATAAAATAATAGTTATACTTATTTATATTATTGCATATATTATTTATTTATAATAAAGAAACAATTATAAGTAAGGAATATTATGATTACATATATTAATAATTGTATTTTCATATTATATTATTAATAAAATATTAAAATTAATAATGAATATCAATTAAAAAGTGCCGAAAACTTGCAATATTTCAAAAACTGCAAAATATCAAGGTAACCATTTTGTTATGTTATCGCCCATCTTGGCGAACATAAACAACAACTTGGCGTGTGCCCCGTGATATCAAACTAGTTACGTCATTTCATATCATCTATAGGTGCAAGCACATTTAAGTTTTGAATTAGTTCACACACAATGAAACACATATACTCTATCAATCTTTTCTACAATTATTTTTTTTAAATCAAGGGTGAGATTGCTTGTTGAAATTTTTATCACAGCCTGAAAGTTATTTCCGTGCAGCTTACATTTATATTTACTCTTGTTAATCTTCATACAGGAAAAACTTTGCTAACAAATATATGCTGATGCAAATACAAAGAACATTTCTCCACCTGATTTGTTCATACATGGAAATTTCTCAGCTGACAAATACTTGTAAAAGTCAATTAATGTCATAGCATTAAACATTTCCTTCACACCGTGATCTGAATGCAAGTTAGTATATATAAGTTCCAGATGCAGCTTCTCAGGTACTGTAATTATATCAACAGCAAATTGAATTTAGGTTCAATCTTCTGAAAATTCTGATATCTTCTCGTGACCTCGTCTTCAAAATGATGCAGATGATCTCTAATATTAGCAGAAAGTTTTTCATGTTCTTTGTTTTCCTAATAGCGGAATTTGCCCTCTTGTTGTTGTGGTAATTAGGAGAGAGTGGTGCCAGCTCACAGGTGTCGTCCTCGGCCGAGATTCAAAACTACCAGGGCCGTCGCCGTTATCCCTGGTGTTGCTTGTATGTGATAGTGTGGTTTAATAAAACTTTCACACCCGAATTCATTGAAAAGACCAATATCAATTAATTTGGTTTTTTAAACAATTCTGTTGAATATTTTTCTTTCTTTTTTTGCTTTACAAAATAGAGTATTTTGTTTCTACGTTACATAGAGTTATACGTAGAGAGTACGTTACATAGAGCCATAGTGACAACAAATTATATAAAATTAGAAAAAAAATCATAAAGGGTTCATTCGCCTACTAGAAGTGGGCATTTAAAGTTTTCAAAATTTATAATGGCAGTTCAGAGAGTGCTCCAAATATTATACATATATTTCTATGAATTTTTTTAACCCTGGTATTTAAATTATTTTCTAAGGAATGTACTAAAATAATTCTTACTGTATAAATATTTTTGATTTATGGCCTATCAGTGGCGCACACAAGGGGGTTTCCTAGGGGACCACCCCCCCCCCCCCAGTTCTCGATTTTTTTTTTCGATTGGTATGTATGTATATATGTGTATGTATGTATGTATGTATATATATTTTCCTATGTATATATTACGTAAAATTTAAAGATGTATTTGTTATTAATTAATGCTAATTATTTGTTCAATAATTAATAATAATTGCATTGTTTTTGTTTCCGGAAATCGACGCAATCAAAAGAATATATTGGGTGACGTATTGGAGCATAATACCAAAATGGTGAACTTTCGACCCCGGACCCCCCTCCCTTGAAAAAATTTTGTGTGAGCTACTGTGGCCTATATTATTTCAAAAATAGCCTCATAAAATGTCACACTAAGTTAATCAGGGGCGCAATTGCTCATGAGGGCCGAGGCCTACTGTGCCCAACTCAGTATACGCGACCTTGGGCCCTGAGGTGCATGAGCAGATGTTCCGGTCCTGACGCGAAACCACCAGTGTTGAGTTCCTAAGCAAGCTTGTTATTCATTTATAGACTCACTGAAGGGATGAAAGACTGAGTCCACCTTGCCCAGCCTGGGGTTTGAACGTCGGACCTGTGGTGGGGAAGCGCGATGCACTAACCACTTATTCACTGGACTTCAAAATGTCACATTTCTTATAATATATATTTAGTCAGCTGTACATTTTTTATATTTCAGTAAAACATTAAAGTTTTAATTCATCCCCTAAATCATTCTATGTAGTTTATTTTAGTAATAGTTTAAAAAAAATTGATATAAGTTTTTTACTTCCTTTCTTTAATTGCCTTAAATAACTTTTAAAAGGAATTTTAGAATTTTTTTTAAAATAATTAATTTTAAATATTGCTGCTTAAATATTTTTTTATGTATTGTTCTGTTTTAGTGTGGTATTTTCTCATCTAAAAAAGTACTTTGAATGTGTTCGAATATCTAAAATATTAGATTCGGATTAAGTTCCTTTATTCAAAATGTCTAAAAATTTATCAGAAATATCCGAATGCCATAAAATCTTCATTACACTTAACTCTTAAATAGAATTTTAAAAACGAAATTATAGTACCTTGCAGCGTTTGCGTAGAATGAGAGGAAAATAAGCAAACACAGAGAGAAAAAGTTAAATCAATAAAAGTTGTTTATTTTTCAACACAATACATTAAACGACAATACTAGATGATCAGTTGATTGTCGTTCCATTGCTGGTTGAGGGGAAAAAACGACACTTTGTGGATCAGAGTCAATGATCGTAAGAATTTGGATCGATGGACGAGCATTCGCTCACATTCCTTTGCTGTAATTCGTTTTTCAAGTTCGGAGGTAGCAGAGAATGAGTAAGGCGGGCAATTAGTTCCCCTATCCACTCGATAGGTGTATGATTAGGGGAAACTGGTGACCAGGAAAGCAACTTGATCCGATGCAATCCTTGTTGGCCGTTACATGGTGCATGTTACGGTTATTCTGCTGGCAAATGGTTGGGAACATCCAGAAAGAAAGTTAGTATTTTTGGCCTCATCACATTATTCACTTATCTTTGGGTCATCATAATCACCAAAGAAAATAAATGATGGCCAGCTGTCGAAAGTGATAGTGTTTCTAACCTTGCCGAGCTGTATAAAGTTTATAGTAGTATTCGGATAAGAACAGTTATACCACGTCAACGCCATTTTCGAACACGGTGGTTGCCATTATTGGTTTTCTGACTCGTTTGGGAACATAACATTTTGTTATTCCATTATACATTTAGATACAATCCGAAATATTCTTGAATGGAAATGTTTTTTCTTTAATGTCCATGACGGTTTTTAATGGACGCAATAAGAGCCAAGTAGGCGGGTTATTAGTCCTGGTCATTCCAGAAGAGTCCAGGATGTTCCAACAGAACATGCCGACAATATTGCAGCTTCATGGAAGTGAACTGTTGGGTCTCCAAAGTTTGCCATTGTTTGCGTCTGCCCATTGAGCAGGTGTTCTTTTAACAACACTGGCACACCAAATGGAAGAGGTCCGTTCTCTTCATCCAGCCATTTTTTTCCACACTTGATGTACGGTGGTCTAGTGTAAGTACTTTTTAGAGACAACTGGTGGAAAATTTGTCTTGAAATAAGGATGGTCACATGATTTTGTTGTAGGACCACCTTATATAGCAAGTGGGGTCAAATTTTGATGGATAAGCAAGCCCACTGTAGACAAAAGCTAATAATGGTGCCCGGATAAATAGCCTCGTCATCTGCTGTCTATTTTTCTATTAGAACATGTAAGGAAATATTTTAAGAATTATTTTTTTAAAAAGTTTTTTCTTAATGTTTCTGAATTTACGTTTTATGTATTTAAATGGTTTTCGGTTATTTTTTTGTTGGATATAGAGGTTGAATTGGGCTACAAAATTAGCGTTAAAATTGGAGGGTGTTGAATCTGAGGGAACTATGAAATCTGGAATGAGGAAGGAATAGTTAGAGAAGTTTGGGTCAAGGTTGATGGGTTGTATTGCTCTGGGTGTTGAGATGGCGGAATTGTTAGTGGTGGGTTCAGTATATGGTTATATGGTGGTATATTATTGGGTGGTTGGGTTGAAGGGGGCAGGTATGGACTATTGCAAGGGGTTTGGTCAGTTTCATCTACTTCTATTGTGGGAAGGGTTGGATGGAACTTGAATTTATTGCGTATTTTAAGGTGTTTCTTACGGTGGTAATGTACAATTAGTTTTAAATATTTAAGAGAATTTATGATGTCCGAGTTAGCTATATTTTCAGGGGATATTTTAGGCTAGGGCAGTGATTCCCAAAGTGGTCTATATGGACCCCCAGGGGTCTATCATAACTTGCAAGGGGTCCACATATGCGAAAAAATAATTTGAGGGTCCATGAAATGTAAATGGGGGTCTAAGATAGTGGTTCTCATTAAACCAGATCGTGACTTTAATTTTAAAAGAAAATTTAATCAAGTAGAAACCAGATTTTAACTATTTAACCGAATTTTTTAAATGTAATGAGGTTAATTTGCAGTTATAAGGCGATAGAATAAATTTTATTGAAACAAGGACTATATTTCAGTGTTTCTTTCCAGAATTAAGCTAAAGCAGTATAACACTGGAGGTCATGAATTTTCTCAATTTGTCACAGACAATCCATAGCACGTTTTAACCCACGTTCAGCATTTAAATACTCTTTATTCAGATTTTGAAACTACGTTTGAGAATGTTTTGACTATGGTTTGTATCACGATAGCCACAATCAATCCATATGGTCACATTGAAAAAAAAATTCATATTACAGTAGGAACTGATTGGAATAGACCCAAACAAAGATCTTAAAGTAAAGTTTAGAAGCTATTTTGGCTTTAAAAATACATACCTGTTATAGAATATAGTGAGAAAGTTTTTTTATTGCTTTTCCTAGTGAGGAGTTTCAGCACGTTTGCCTATCTCCAAAACAAGAAATGAAAGAAGAAAAGGGGGGTGGACCAAAAAAACTGCTCATTACTAACAGGGGAGATTTAGAGTAAAACCTGAAGTTTGATACCAAATATTGAAAATTTGTTATTGAAGCACCAGATTCATCCCTTCCATTAAAAGCAATTGCTTGTTGTTTAGTTACTTTATGTATTAATTAAATCTAATTAATTAACATGCGCTTCTTAAGTTTTAAACACTATACTTCAATATAGTGAGAAATTTAATACTTTCAAAGTAAGTAGCTCTATTCTAGCTGTCAAAAAGACATTTAAATTGATAAATTTGTAAAAATTCAATATTAGAAGAACAGGTATCTACCCTAAACCAAAACATAAGACAAGGGTCTATGAGGCAAAATGTTTGGGAATCTCTGCCCTAGGGGATTGAAAAAGATTGAATTATTTGAGATAGGGACACTATTTATGAAATTCCAAAAGAGTAACTTATAAATATTAATATAAGGAGCTTGTCATTAAATGATCCTTGTAACATATTAAGCTGACATTAAAGTATAGCAACACTGTTGATAAAAACATACGTCATCTGTAATATTTTTTATAGTTTTAGCTGTGTCTTTTTATTCTGTGTATTGAATTGGTACACCCATCGTTATTTTCTATGAGAATGTTAATAGACGTTAACTTCAGCAATTCCAAACCTCAAAAACTCCTTACATAAGAAATTTAAAAGAATTCTCTACATTAAGCTGCGTATCTAAATCAATAATTAAAATATCCGACTACGTTCGGAACCGTGATTTTTAAAAAAAAGCGCATAAATGGATAATATTTAGTGTCACTTAGATTAGTAAATGTATATAAAATTGTGTTAAGAATATTATTACAATAAAAAATTATTTAATGCAATATTTTGGCAAAAAATGAACTTATAATGATCTATTTTCAAAAAGTTCTTCTTTTATGAAAATTTTTCTATAATAATAATATTTTGTGTGTGTGTTTATATAAAGTAAAGATTTCTCCAGAGCCCTGAACTAGGATTTTTGAAAAATTCACATTATTTTCAGAGTTACTACCCTTTGAAAAAATTATCTGCGTTTTTTTCTTAAAATTTCTCCCGTCTGTGGTATTAAAATATGGAGGAATACAATTCTAAATTATACATTTTAAAAATTCTAGTTCAGTCACTCTGGAGAAGTAATTACTTCGCAAGTAATTATGTATGCAAAATATTATTATTATAGAAATATTTTTCATTAAAAGAGAACTTATTGAGTAAATTAATGCTAAAGTATTGCATTTAAATATTTTTTTTATTGTTATAATGTCCTTAAAACAATTTTATACATGTATTCTAATCTAAGTGATACTAAATATCATAAATATTATCCATTTATGCGCTTTTGCAAAATCATGGTTCCGAAAGTAGTCGGATACCTTAAAAGTCGTGTAGTTGGAAAATCATTATAAAATTAAAATTACCAAATTTGGTGTGCACATTATATGCTGTATTCTTACTCGATTCTGATTTCCATCGCTTTACAACATCTAGAATGAACTTTTGGTGGTAATTTTTTTATCAGCTCAAAGGAAAGATGTGGAAATAAATTATTTCCTGAAGAATCTCTCGAGGAAAAATGAACTGATTTAAATTTATGTAAAGTGTGCAGAAGCTAATACGTTTTTTTTAAGCAGTCGTATTTCAGAAACTACAGAATGCAGAACTTTGCGCGCAGACATATTTTTATATGCTAAACTTATTTTATAAAAAGTTTGGAAATGGATAATTAGGCAATGATTTTCAAAGAATCAGCTTAAATGTGTCAATTTTATGATTTGGAAAAAAGAGAATTATGATTAATGGCTAATAAATGACGAATTTTATTATTATGAAAAGGAAATAATTTTCTTTGAGGAATGGAACTTCTGTAAAATACCAAAAGAAAAAAAATATGAACCAACTAATCTCGGTTATTCTGGTGTCCATTAGGATACCCATATTTAATTTCAAGAAACGGAATTGCTATCCCTAAAAATTTTTTAAATTACACATTATTTTTATAAATTTAAAATGAACATTACACTATTGAACGCAAAAATGAATCGTAAAAAGTTTATTTTATATACTCTACAAACCATGTTATACTATTAAAGAGTTTCAGTACTTTTCCGTTTCGCCGGCGTAGGCGATTAAGTCACCAAACTGAATATTCCTGCAGGTAACCCTTAACCATTTCATTTTCTAAACAAGTCGTGGTCTTTTCGTATCAGTAATACATCTTTTTTCTAATATATTTTTTAAGTTTTTTCATAGTACATCAAAAATGGATGAAAAAACCAATGAGAAAAAATATTTATGAAAAATCTTTTTATGTGTATATTGTGTGTTGTTGCCAACATCGCTAACTTGGTGAGATTAGCGCCAGTGAAACGGAAAAGTACCATAATTTCTTTTTATTGGTAATAATTTCAATTATTATTCTTTGATCCAAATGAAATCAATATTAGATATAAAAATCTTCCTTATTTCAGATTTGACATAAAACTTCATCTTTCAGATAACATTCTTAAGAATGTCCACTGTTCCTCATTTAGTTGAAAGTACCATTAGCCCTAAATAAGTTTGTTTTGTAAAAGCACATTCAATGCACAAAAATATTATTTTATTACTAAAAAAACAGTTTTTGGAAATTGGAGAATTCGTCTTATTTAATGATACACAACAATCAAAGTTTGTAGATGTATTTTTTTTTATCTCCCACCGTAAAATCTTAAGGTATCCGAGTTCTCTTAAATCATGATTTTTTAAAAAACTAACAATTTTTTATTATTTTATTTGATAGGCCATTTTGTTAGCTTTATAAAAATACAAAGTGTTTTATTTTGCATTCTCTAGAACAAAAACTACAAGCGTTTTATAGTATAAGCAGATGCCACAACTTTACATAAGATGTCAAACTTTAAAATGCGTTTTACTCGAAATGTGTTTTTTTTACGAAAAGCTCAAACAAAAACAGTGATTACTCAAAAAGTTTTAAAAATAATTTCCTGGAATTTTTTTGAGTATGTTCTGTATAACAGTAGAAGTGTTTTAACCTTCAGATGTATCAATCACTGTTTTATTACAAAAATTTACAGTCCTTTATGTGAATATAATCACTGTTTTTTTTAAACAGTTTTATATAATAACTAAGATAAAGTGTTGTAGTTCTTGTAAAAATTAAAATGTCTCTTACCCTGAAGGTCATTTCAAAAAGGAATAGCAAAGTAATACATCAAAATTGAAAAACTGAGTATTTGTTTATTTACTATTTGTACAGAGCGGCCCGCTTATATGTAATTTTTTGTCAACTTTTACCCATTTTTTCCCGTTTTAGTAGTAATTGTTTATTTTTCTCTTCTAAATTTTAGCCTTTTTTTTCTTAAAATGTGCTAAATAAATCTAAAAACCACAAAAAATCTCCCTATCTCCGTTTTTAAAAAAAAAAAAAGTTGTCGCAAGTAGTCGGATACCTTAAGCGTCACTAATCTTCCTACTCTTTGGTAAATGTGTATTTCAAGCTAAATTTTCCTCACAGATAACAAAAGAATCAGTATCGAATAAAACAACATTTTTTTCCTCCCGCCATCCATCCAATAAAATGGATTGCATACGACAATGGTTAAAAACAAATCCATAGCAGTTCGACAAAGGCGCGAGCGAAGCGGTTATATTAAAATGTTTAATTGAATCGTTGGAAAGACACTTTTTAGCGCAGATGCCTGCACGCTATCCTATTCCAAACAAGCATTCATCACGTGACAGCCGCCATTTATCATCTCCCGCCACGGTTGCCGTGAAAGAATTTTTCCCGATGGTTTATTTTATCTTCCTCTGCAAAACAACGAACAGCAGCGTTAAAAGATTCGTCTGGAATTCGATTGTGGGAGTTGAAATGCTAATGTTCGCATCATATTGCTAGTCTACTTGTTTTGTGGGAGCGAAATAGAATTTTAACCGAATTTCATTCCTTCGTTTTTTGTTCTGTTTTGTTTATTCGAAGAGTCTGGTCTTATGATTTCTCAATGGAGAAGTTCGAATGTATGCCTGGAATGTTTGGGAACGTAAGGCGAAAGTGTGAAATTCGAAAGTAAGAAATCGGTTGTTGAATGTTTTCTGGTTGTTATATGGATGCCTTTTGTGTTAGAAAAACCGTGTTATTTTATTTATTGTTCCACGCTCTGTTTTACAGAAACATTCTTTTGCATAGTGTATTTCATTTTTGGAATGTTTATGCCTGAAACAAAAGCTGAAAGAGGAAATTTTTTTTAAAAAAAGGGGAATTATTTTGGTAAAAAAAGAAAAAAAAAAATTTCAAAAAAACAAATTTTTTTTTTTTTTTATGTAGAAGGTAACTTTTTTTTTAAACTATTCTAATTTCAAAATCGTTTGTTATTTGATGAATATATAGAAAACATTTATTTCTAAGTACTGAATATATATATAAATGTTTTTTGTTCAAATGGGGCTACGAATTGATATTTTTACCATTACAGATCTAGTACATTCCCCGGGAACTGCTATCACTTTTCAGTGCGGCACCCTAAAGGTAAATACCAGTAATTTTGATACCCAGTTTCCTCTCTACAGACGGAGGCTGGCACCTGAGCTCTAATGATGCGAAATTATGCGAGGAATTTAATTTTACCGCGAGCACCAAAGCTAAACAGGCACTTTTGGGAACTTTAACATATCGCATAATGATACGACATGGACGCTGTGGATTTTCTGCTTCATGAAAATCCACCGACTTGGACCGAGAACTGTATATGTAACATATGAGAAGCAGAGTTTTTCCAATGTAAATGATTGTAATAATTGAATATTAATTCCCTTTTTATTGATGTACAATAAGTCAAAAATTCACGAGCAAATATACTTCTTGATAAGCATCAAAAGAGATGTTCTGATAGCGTGCGTTTCATGAATAAGCTAACTAAAATATAAAGAAAGTAATAAATGTTAAAAGACTTTATTAATATTTAATACGAATTAAATTATTAATTAAAGACAGAAAAATGAGCAGAGCTCTCTCTCTGTAATCAATCTTTCCGAAATTCACCATAATTACATCTAAAATATATTTGAAAAAATAAAAGAAGGTTCACTGTAACTGCATAAATAATCTGGACTTTGAGAGTATAAATGAATTTAAATGAAAAATTAAGAACAAAGTTTACCAAGAATTTTTGTAATTTGCTTTATTTAAAGCTGTGTTTCATTTTATTTAGCTATAAATGTACTACGAAAGTAAAAAAAAAATGCATTTAAATAAAAATAATTTTATTTTTTTACAAAATTAGAATATTAACGAAATGATGAACTAGAAAATATCTTTATTTAATCTTCTGTTTTTTTCTCATACTTTGGTAACGATTTTTTTCATTCCTATCATGTTAATGTAATTATAACTCTATTAATTTACACTTAAGAGTTATGCTAGTATATTTTTCTAATTTTAATAAATAAAGTACTTAGTTATTTAAATTAACATGAAGGTGTATGAACATGCCATATTAATATTATTGTATTAATGTTTCGATTTGTGAGTATATTTGAAATTTAAATAAATATGATGGGTGATGAAACACGTGAAATTTAATCGT
>BMAV01013276.1:342477-354730 GCA_019973955.1 Trichonephila inaurata madagascariensis
AGAGAAAAACGTGATTTTCAAAACGGCGTCAAGAGATGAAAAACTTCGAAAAAACGTGGTTTCTAAAATGGACAACATAGAAAACATCAAATTAAAAATAAGAAATTAAATGCAATTTCTTTCCGAATTTTGGACATCATATCCAAGATCCTATAAATCCTTCATTTATACAAAAAACAACCATTACTTTCTTACCTATTATTCAGAAAAAAATCCATTCGTCATGTTTTTACGAAGAAAATACGATTTCTAATACTGCTTCTACAAGAAAAACTGAAAAATCATCGCTTCTAAAATGCAACAGTGGGGAATCTGAGGTAAAGGCTTTAGGCTGATGAAATAACGATCTCCATTTCTCTCAAACAAATTATTTTCATATTTCGGACAACCATGCTGAAATATTTTCAATCGTTCACTCATTCATAAAGCAATAATTTCTTTCTATACCACTTTCATTCAAAAGGTAAAATATCCATTAATCGAGCTTCCAAAAAGTAAACGGTGGTCTTCCCACGTGCTGAAGCAAGCAAAGTCAGGGATGGAAATGACCTCTGACCGAAATGGGGTGACCATTTTAGGGTTACCATTTTACTTAGCCTAAAACAGAACAATTTGGCAGGGTTTCCATATTGCAAATTTTATCGCCAAATTTTTGTCGCCAAACATTTTTGTCGCGCCATGAAGTGTGCCCTCCTAAGATCCACTTCAGGATGAAAGACTCTTCACATAATATATACTACTATAGACAACGTATACTGTCCACTTACAGGAATTGCAGGTGGAGATAATTTTTGCATAGTGACCGGATCTTCAAAAAATCCTCATTAGAAGCCGTTATTGTATATATTGAATCGTGATTTCTAGTCCTAGTGTTTCAAAACACCCGCTGAGGTAATACTCAAAATTCTTACATTGATGTGGTTGGAGAGTATGTGCCTCGTTATCGTCCTCGTCCCTTGACAGAGGTTCAAATGTAAGAGATCCTTTGTCAATAGATCTCGTGTAACTTCGTAGTGCGAGATTAATAAAGAACCAACCAACCAATCAATCAGTCGTGATAAGCCATGTTCAGAAAACGAGATCGACATAGCTAGCACTCCCTTCTTAGCATACACACCATCATCATCGTAAGGACTCTTTGGTACATTACAAATTAAAAACAGGTTAGCTTTTCTCCCATCATAATTCTTGTTTGGAATTATATGTTCTGGAACTCAACTATATTCATCGATTAAATTGTCTGTTACCGTACGATTTAAGAAAGAGAGACCGAATAGCAACTTAAGAAAATGATTGATTAATTACAAAAACAATATATATATATATATATTTTAAAATTTGTGCTTCATCGATTATCTTTAAATCTACTGATAATCGACAATGTTTTAAAAGAAGAACTACATATTACCAGAGATTATTTTGACTATTTCTTATTTTTTTTTTTTTTTTTGTATACTATTTTTATTGCAAGCAGTTGAGCAAATTTGTAAATAATTAAGCTTAAACATCAAATAACGATAGCGTGGAGAAATATGTAAATGCAATTATATTTCCGATTTTGAAGAAACAACAGGAAAGCCTCGATAAATATGTCATTAATCGATCCATTTTTGACGGAAAAACTGCTATTAGGTAGATGAAAGTAGTTTATTTTGACGTGTCGATAGCACAAATCGTACAGGAGTAGATTTCGTGATAAAAATGATATTTGAAACTGCTATTTATAATTTCTTGCTATATATTTTTGTGCAATGCATTATTTTGGATATAATTATAAACTGTCGTTAGTTACAACTGCTGCAATAGGGCTTATTAGTAAAGAGTGTGTGTGTTCTACTTAAATATACAAAACTAGATTACAATATATCACGGCTTTAGTACAGTGGACCGTAGTATATATACGAAGGGGAACCCAAAAATAACCTAAAAAGAACTGTTGCGCGTGCCTACAGTTGTGCTGTAAGTTGATATTAGTTGGGGGTTTCCGACTGTTGGTCACCTGGCGTCAGTTTGAGTTAAGGTATCCGAACACGTTGAAAATGACCGAATTTGGTCAAGACAGATATTTTTGTTTTTTATTTTATTGAATAGAGCTATCTTTTGGATTTACGAAACATACTTTGTTTAGTTTCTACGCTACCTAGAGGGCAAGTTACAATAAATTTTATAAAGATAGAAAAATCGGAAGTGTGTCTTCGATCTACCAGAAATGGGCATTTAAATTGCTCAAAATCTATCATATGGCGAGTCTGATAACTCAAAATGTGTATTTCTATAAAACTTTTTGAATTTTATTTTCTAGAGAAAGTACTAAAATATTTCTTATTGTATGAATACCTTTCGAGTTATGGCTTGTTATTTAAATAATGGTTTCATAAAGAATGTAGTATTTCTCATAATGTTTACTCAATCAGTTCTAAAATTTTCAAATTTTAATAAAACATTAAAACTTTAGTACATTTCCTAGATAAATGCATCTAATTTGTTTTAGTAATACTTTTAGTAATATATGTTTAAACTTTTTTCTTAAACTGTTTTGAAGTTTTTCAAAAATATTGCTAAAATTTCACTTAGAATTGTAATTTTTGAAAAATTCAGGTAATTTATTTTATATATAGTTAATTAGTATAGTATTTATTGTTATTGAGTCCTAAAAACATTTATAAGATTTAAAAATGTTGTTTCGTTAAAAAGTACTCCGAACATGTGTTCGGATACCTTAAGTGGATTTCTTGTGGTGCATTCCTGTTTCAACCCTTTGGCGATTAGTGAGAGGGTCAACCACAAAGGACATTGGAATGCTTCCGTGAGCTTTTAATGATGATTCTTTGGGAAAATCACATGTGTGCGAATGGTTTTCTCGTTTCAAATCTGAGAACATGTCAACTGATGAGATGCTAGGGTATCATTCAACAGGTAGACATGATGAAAACATTGCCGAAATCAAATGTGCCATTGATGAAGATTGTCGTTGAAGTTTCTAAGGAAACGAACGTGTCATGAGTCCGTTCACGACAATGATCATCCCAAACTGCTTTGATATGTAGTCCGACAGTTTTTGACAAACACATTATATGGTACTTCTGCCTCATCCACCCTACTCATCCAATCTGCCTCCGCCTAACTATTTTTGTTTCCACGGGTGAAGAGGAGTCTGAAAGGAAAGTGATTTGATCATGTGGAGGAAGTCAAAGAAAGCACGCTAACGTCTTTGAACAGTATCCTGGCTCAAGAGTTGCAGAACTATTCTAAGCATTGGTAAAAGCTTTAAAACTACTACATTAATGCACATGGACAATACTTTGAAGAGAACTAATGTAGAATTCAATAAAAATCCAAAATAAAAATAACAAATTAAGTGCCAGTTATTTTCTGGTCCCCCTCGTATTTTTAGAGTCTCCGATAGGACATATTTGGATGTTAATTTAGGTTTCTGATTATAAATTCCCAGTAGCTCTCCCCTTATAAATATATTAAAGAAATAAATTTTATAATAAGGTAAATTTTTAAACCTAGCAAAACTAATCTAGAGTATTTAAGATATTTTAAATTTTTTGTTTTTAATTCTAATGATTAACAGTTCAGCATGATAATAAGATTGCGCAATTTATAATTTTATATTTTATTGGCACTTACGAATGAGCCCGATATTAGCAATTTATCGCCAAATATTAACTGAATGCCAGAAGTTAATCGCCAAAGATTTTGTACTATAACAATCTAATTTGATACCAATCTAAGGGTAATTTCCAAGCAAACATTTTTTCTGCAAACAAACCAGCCACGGTAGTCTAGGGATTATGGTTGCAAACTTGTGATCCGTGATGTTTTTGTCGAGTCGTGGTTCGAATCGTTGTGTCACTAATGATCCGCAGTGTAAAGGGGCTGATGCATTATAAGTCTGATGAGGTTCAGTCATCAAATTGGTGTGGTCAGGAAATTTGGAGAAGGTTTGCTGGCTCAGTTTTCATCCTCGTCACTTGATCATGTTTTAAAATTACTGGATCTTTCGCCGCTACCACTTGTGAAGTTTCCACGTATAATGTTAATAAGCAATGAATCGACTGGTGCAAACAAAAATGTGTTAGAATTCGCCAAAGGTTGCCAATAATATGGCGTTTATACATTAGTAACTATTTTTCTACGTTCCTCAAACAAATTTGAAAGATATATTTTTTGTGCATGGCCCCATTAATTGCATTTTGCTCTTGTGAATGCAAATTTGTAAAGTAAGGTTTTCCATTGGTAATGTATGAAATTGATTACGAAAAACAGTTAATCTTCTGGGATTTATTTTGTGAGTATGGTTTCATTAAAATGTTAAATGGACAAGCAGCATGTTTCATTAACAACATGCACTGCTTGTGTATAGCTGTGTGCGCTATATGCTCAAGTTTGGTGACAACATTTTACTTTGATCGTACTTTGGTTTTTATCTCTTGCTTTGGTTAAAGATTTTAATGAGCTTGATATATTTTAGACATTCAAAATATTTTTCTTCCCTAATATTATTTTATGTATTTTTTTTCTCTTTGCACTTTGGTTTGCCTCAGGACAAACAAAATGGCTCTATTGTTTTATAAAATAACCTAATCCGATGGCAATTTATTTTAATTTTCTTCTGTCGAGATTAATTATGGACAATGTTTAATTAACATTTATTTTTAAAAAACTCTTTCTGGATTTATCAAGCTATTAAAAATTTTGAAAATCAATCAGGTAAAAATGCGGATATTTTGTGCATAATTTACGGGCAAGACTTGCTCTGAACAGGTTTTATGTATCTTCAGAGCCAACTAAAAGTAATATTCTGTTTAATATAATCTTTTTCATAGAATGAATCTGCTTTTTTCAAAATTTATTTAATGATATATTTTTTTTTAAAAAAGAAAGTATTATTATTTTAAATGAACATGTTTCCTGATAGAAATGAGATTTTATAATGCAGCCAGTCATTTCAATCATTTCACTATAGTAACACGAGGTTAAAAGTGATTCAAAACCTCTGTCGAGGTTCTAAGTCTTCTCGTGTAGTGTGGAAGTTAGAGAATTAGGGGCCAAGCTCTCTCTCTCACACGCACAAGTGACGTCATTGTCAAATAAGCTGAATTCATGACGGTCACATGATAAAGACAAACACGTGACCTCCATTGAATTCAAAACTGAACTTTATATTGATTACAAAAACAAAAAAAATGCCTTAGTGCCTTTAGCACATAATCATTAAAAATAAAAGGTCGAGAAAAATAAGTAAAGAAATTGTTAATCATTAGGCTACTGTGATGAGTGATTGATTGATTATTAACGTCGCACTGTTCAGCTACACGAAGGTCTTAGGCTACTGTGATAGTGTCCGGAAAAATACAGCAGAGGGGCCTGCGTGTTTTAGATTCGATTTTTGCTTCGACGCACCGTTAAATATAGTTAGATATTGTCGGACCTCTATATAACGAAGTCGCTAAATCCCGGAAAAAAGTTCGTTATATAGAGGTTCATCTTTTAATATACTTTAAAAACCACATAAAACAAATTCTAAATTCATAAACTATATATTAAAAAAAGAAATTATTCACACTTTTTTTTAAAATTGATATATGTTTATTTTATACATCTTATACCCATTAAAAAACAGATAAAAAGAAAAACTGCAAGGAAAACAAGAAGAAAAAAAAAGAATGTCGAAGAAAATACTGTGTATTTTCAATATTAAGAAAATAATTTTATATTAAAATTAATGAATGTCAAGAACATTTTCTAATTTAAAGCGTACAAGTAATATTAAACATACATTATTTTATTACTAGAACACGGGACAACTCCACTGAGTGTGAAAAGGTATATCGAAGATGTTTCTAGTCAACTGTAGAATGGGGGATAAAAGTTGCACTTCTTGGATGCAAAGTACAGAACTCTATTGCTCTCGGCGAGTTAGGATCTAATAAAACCAGTTCAAGATTTATGACCACCATAAAATGTGTTAAAAGAGGGAATAACTTGAAATGTTCAGAAATACTTTAAAAATAGGGAGAGTTATAGAGAGGTTATTTTACGAAGAAAATCGTGAAATATTCAAGGTTCCAGGAAAAAGTTCGGTACATAGAAAAATTCGCAATATAAAAGTGCGTTAAAAAGAGGTTCGACTGTAACTGGTTAAATAATGTAGCTAAAGCTACGAAATTTTGTGCACATATTTAAAAATAAAGTCACACAATTAATATGAGGCAATAAAAATCAATATTTTGATCATTTTTAGGATATTGTGGCACCGTAAAATAGTGATAAAGATTAAATGTGTCATGTGACTTTAATGATGGATGTTTGATTGAAAATTTTATTACTTCATTTTTAAGGGGACATTGTACAATATTTACACTTAACTTTTTAATTTAAGAATTTTCATAATTTTTTTGGTTTCCTCTTATGTGTTATGTTAAACAGATTTTGTGCTCAAAATTTAATAAAAAGCTAACCATTTTTTAAATTTTTTAAGGGAAAAGCTTGAAACTTATGAAGTAATTTTAAAACGCTACTCCTCCTACAAAAATTAACGTACATATATGAAATTTGATTTAAAAGTACGTCAAACTTTGCATAACAAAAATTGGTATGGATTTTGCGATAACATGATTGTTATTTGTACAATACTTCTTTTTTTATGAATGCTTATTGAAAATTCCTTAAAAAATGATTTCATTGAAAAATGTTTTCCAGCTTTTATTCCATGTACTAATAGCAATAGGTGAAAAAAATTTCCAAATATTAGCTACAATAGAAAAACAGCCTTAGCACTTAAAAAGATGCCAAACTAGTTATTGTATCTTTCTGAGGTAAATCAGTTTAAAATTTTGATTTGCCATTGGAATGTGAAGAAAACTGAATGTAAAAATTATCATAGCTCTGCGTTTTTTAAACTTAGAGCTTTCACACACACACAAATTTTGTGAGATAATAAAAAAGTATATAAAGGATAATTTAGACTAAAAAAATTAGATTTTGACCGATTTTTGTCAATTGAATCGTACTGTGTCCGCTTAATAAATGTATTCAATAATAAAATATATATTCAGATTTTTTTTATAGTTCATCAACGTCCCCTTTCGGTTGCTTGGACGAGAGTTAAAAATAATCTACCAAATCAATGATTTAGGAGTATTAATGAAAAAATAAATAAATAGTCTGTGTTTGAAAAGTTCATTTCGTTTGTCCTAATTAAAAATATGTAAAAATAATTAACACATGATTCACCAATCGGATGACATAGATGAAACATTAGCTAGGGAAAAGATCCAAATTTTCCAACGAGAGATCGTCTTTCCGGCGGCGAATTATATTTTAACACTATCTGACAGCTTGGCATTTTTTATTATCCATATTTTTCCTTACGAGACACATTTTTTTTTTGCATGCGCATATTTTAAATACAGCAGGATTAGTTGAAAGAATTCTATCTTAAAATCAGCGCAAATTCCCCCCTTAAAAGCCTTTGCGAGCTTGTCTAAATTTCCCTCTGTACATTCCTGCGGACGAAAACCCTTTTAACACTCCGATCCATTAAAACGCTTGTCCGTTGATAATGAACGCAAATGATGCCAACCGCTTCATTGCCTATTTGCGTGCCGACGACGTAATGTACCCCTTTACCTTCCTTTTCTCCCGCCCAGGAATGAGAACGGGGAAAAAATAACAAATATAGGGGGAAAAAAGGAACGAAACACTGTCAAAAGCATCTAGGAAAGCTTTAAAGACACTTCAAAAGAGGAAGGCTTTTCGGGGCGCAGTAAATATCGTCTCTTCGGTTGGATCCCCGGGGGACATCAAAGGCTCTGGGAAAAACAGGGGCCGCGCTGGCGAGATTTTTTTTTAAAAAAAAAGGTGGAAGTAGAATGCCCTTAAAAACTTAAAATAGAAAAATCAGATTCTCGAGTTGCGTTTATGAAAAGAAACTTTTCCCTCCTCAAATTTTTGCAGAGTCGATAAGAGGGATAGCAAAAACAACAACAAGTTTGCGAGGATGAGAAAGAAATTGATTTTAAATCGGTTTTTCTGCCGCCGTCCTGAGTTGGAAAATAAACCGTTTCCGAAGACTACTTTTAGGACTCTCTTCACCGGGCAAGAGCGAATAGGCCGGAGCTACAGAGAGCTGTTATTTTGATTGCCTTGGAGAGAATGATGATGATAATAAAATTCGAGATTTTTTTTTGGAAAGATTTTTCTGACGTTTCTCTCTTCGTCTGGGATAAACAAGGAGGATGTATTAGATTGCATTTTTAGTTTTTAGAATGTCCTTAAGGTGTGAACTGCTTTTGAAGCATAATCACTCCGGGCGCTGAAATAAAAGGCTTCAATCGCTTTATCTTTAAAAAAAAAAATATTTATTTTTAGGAGCTTTTGTAACCTGTGAAAATTTTGAGTTATTTTATAGAAATTTCGAGTATTATCAATAAGAGTTATATAAAATCAAAGTCATTTTTCAGTTATATCCGATTTCTTTCTATTCAAAATATATCTTTTTCAAGAACCTAATACGGTAAGTTCAGCATGTATAAGTTCTATGTGTTTCTCCTCCCCCCCACTTCGATGGTTATTTCATGATATTATATGACTATGTATTGTTTGTTTTTTTTTAAAAAAAGTACAATACCTAACTGATATCTTAATTCTATCATTAAGCTTTCAATCGCGTATTCAAAAACCTTCTTATAGTTCTCGTCTCTTGATTTCAAAAACACAAAACTTGGAATTTCTAAATTGGAAGTATTTTATCTTTTATGTCCCTGTAAAGACTGTGATCCTCCAAGAACAGTTTATTCAGAAATCGAACCCCCTTTCACCCCCTTGGGAGTCAATTTCTGCAAAAACTGTTCTTAACGGATCTCTACACACCATAAGAAACATGTATGCCAAATTTCAACTGTGTATTTTAATGCTTCAAAAACAGGAGATGTTTAAAATTTTCTATGTCCCATAATCACCTGTCTCCATTCATGGGAGTCGATTTCCGTAAAATCCGTTTATAACGGGTCTCAGTTCAACAAAAGAAACATGCCTACCAAATTTTAAGTTTAATGGACTTCAGTCCCGCAGATCTCATTATGAGTGTGTCGCTTTTCTCTTATATATTTACATATATTTTAGTATTAAAATATAAGGTTGTTAGTCTCCATTAGGTTAAGTATTATTAATACGGGTTTACACCTAAGGTATTTATTAGTTTTTGTAGGCTGAAAATTAACTGTCATGTGTTTAGGGCGTAAGTTTAAAAATTATAATAAAAAGGCCTGTCTTTTATTCCGTAATTAAATAAACAAGACATAATTCGAATTTCCTTTAAATGAAAATATATGAGATCACACAAATTTTATTGGTATCATAATACGTCCATAAACCACTGAATGAGAAAAAATTTAATATAATATTTACTATATTTTGTCTTTTTTATGTTGTGTAACAATTGTGATATTTTTTTAACGAAATTAACATTTGGAATTGAGGCTTCACAATTGTATACTTGTAATTAAAAAAAAAAACAAAATTTCTTTGATAATTCATGTAAAATAAAACATTTTTATCAAATTAGTTTGAAAGGTGCATACAATATATACAAGGTATATACATGCATACAATGGACTAAGCTCGTGTGACGTCATACTCACATAATTCCAATCACGTGTTTCTACCTAAGCGCCGTTAATAAATTGCTTTATTTTTTAGTAAGAGAACAACAATTATATGTAATACATGAATATAAAAAACTATTTTTCTCAAAATATATATCTTCTTAATTCAAACCGTTTAATTGATTAGTTATGATTTATTTAAGTAATCAGCAACACAAGAAACTGCTATCCTGAACGAACTGTATGACTGTGCTAGCCGAGTGGTCTTCGTGGACCCGAGGTTGGCATTGCTTCTGTCGTGTCATGTGTTCGAGCCCTGGTATTTATTAAGGACCCGCTGCGTAGAGATGCGACAGGTTCTATTTTCGTCCTTACGCTAATTCTCTTGGGAAAATGCTTCTTTAACTATTGTTTGAGTTGTAAATCGCCCTCCGTAGGGAGAACTTGATTTTATGCTGAGTGCTATTTAAACCCTAGCAATGGATGTGTTGGAGTTAGTCACTAAGTTGATTGTAAAGTGACATTAGAAAATTGCCTTACGGAAATCTTGGTGCCAGAGAGAAGTTTAGATTGTGATACAGTCAACTCAGGAGAGATTGGAACACGGTTCTATCGGACCCAACTCAGATAAGTCGTGAAAGATGTACCTTAAGAGCTTAAGATTGAGATCTAAGTTAAGTGCTCCCTCGGTCTATAAGTCTTGATGGATCATAAATTGATTAATCTGAAGTAAAAGTGATTGTTTTTATAACAATGTCTGCTGATTTGGAGTCCCAGACTACACCTGTAATCTCCGAGTTACGTCTAGGAGCAAATTCAAGAAAAATCTGTAAATACTCGAATTACTCACTTTGTGAGTTTCATCGTGATTTCTACTAATGTCCTATTGGGGTTCTTTGGGGCCAGAATGACAATTCTTTCCAACCAAATCCAGAAGAAAAACGTGAGAATGCAAATTAGGAATCTTATAAATAGTAGAAGTTTATCGTTCGCGAGGTGGCTATGTGAAGTGAATATACGAGGTATATGTTTACAAACGCTTAAGTTAAAGTGAGAGGAAATCCCGAGTTCACGAGTTAATCTACCCGTACTTGTGTTATCAAGTTAAAGGGGGATACCATTCCACAAAGACTAAAGCATACGTCAGTTAGGATCAAGCGAATTGTTGTTTACCCAATATATAGAGCGCAAAGACTTTTCAATTAAGATATAAGAAACTACGTGTATTAAGGAGATTAGCCGTAAGCTGTTAAGTTAGATATAGTGGTCAATTACGCGATTATTGTGTAATACGAATTGTGTCTTCGCACTCAGATTTGCTTAATTTGATTATTATTATTGTTGTATATAGTGTTTAAAAGTTAAGATCTTAATAAACAATTATTAAGATGACAGATTTGTGTGATTCTTCGTTCTTTCCTGCAGATACAGGTCGCGTAGATAATGTAGAAATGGAGCACCCAAGGGGTGATGTCTCACAACTTAGACGCGGTGTAAAGCTTTAGAGAATGAGGAACCAGATGAAGTTATCCTCGTCCCTTGACTCTTGATTTCAAATCGCAAGGTTATGTTGCTTCGAAGTGCAACGGGAATAAAAGGATCAACAAGGTCAAAATTCAATAATACATGCAGTATTCCAAGTAATAATGCATGCCTTATTCCACTCACTTTGGATATAAGTACTTGGGATAGGTGTAACGGGTCTATTCGCGCTTCTACTAATCCTCTTGTGTAAAATACTCTTTTTAGCTGTGATTTCAGTTGAAAACCGCTTTCCTTAGAGAGGGTTTTATGTAAATAAGAGCTATTTAAGTGGTGGTCGTGGGATAGGCGGCGGGAGGATGGTTGAAAATTGAGATAGGAGAAAGCATAGCGTTAGCTACCGGTGGTTGTATAGATAATTCAAGAAGGAACAATTAATCAAGTGTTGAAGCAAGAGAGCTCAGAATAATAGATATATAAATGCTTTTATTTCTATTATAATTAATTTAATAAGTTTGATTGCTCCTCGGGTTTAGTGGAATGCATTCTCAGTTAAATTGTTTACGTCTATTAAGTGATATAGGCAATACAATTGTTCAGATCAAAAAATGGCTGCTCTTTACTCGAATCCTCCCACCCCCGCGGTAGAAGGAGCGCATGAGTGAGTGAGTGAGTGAATATTAACATCACACTGTTCAGCTACACGAGGGCTTTTAGCGACAGACCTCGCCATTTTGAACCATGATCAAGTGACGTGGACGACACCTGAGCTGGCACCCCCTCTCCTAACTACCACACCACACCAACGGAAGGACGTTTGAGCTCTCGACAGATTTAACGTGCATCGCTCCCCTACACAGCGGGTCTTTAGTGGTACTGGGCTCGAACTCGCGACAAGACCAGCCACGATCCGATACCTTGACTACTCGGCTACAGGTAGAAGGATCTCGACAGATGTGAAAAAGGGTCGAGTCTTAAAATTCTCGCGTTGTCGTGGAAGTTTGGATACTGGCTGCTATTTCAAGAATTTTTTCGGTCAGTTGACCATGGGTGGAAAGTACGATGTCCATCGCCAATAGCCCTCATTTTGTTTTGAAGGATGTTAATAAACAATCAATCAATCAATACAAACCATTCGTTTCGGGGGGGGGGGG